>CAKALG010026627.1:0-11834 GCA_916700815.1 Helicolenus hilgendorfi | reverse complement strand
GAGGGGGGCGGGAGGGGCAGGTGGTGCAAAAAGCAGGACACAATTAACAAACATGGGAAAAATACCTGCTAATGAGGACGGGCGAATCTCAGGGGGAACCGGAGAGATGGAGGGGTGAGGGAGGAGAGGAGGGATTATGACTTTAACTCTACATCAGGGGAGCATGGGGGGCGGGGGGAGAGGAGCAGGAGTTAAACAACACATGAAAGACTAAGAAAGGACAGAAGAAGAAGGACTCTTCTTCATGGGTCTTCACAGGTTCGCTTGGTAACTGAGACCCAAGCCCCCAGGAAGAACGGCGGTTGTCGATCCTGAATTTCGTAGAGGTCAAACGGCGGTACTGCAACTTCTGTGTCAGTCACGTGATGCCATTGGGCCCAAAAAGACTTTTTCCCAAATACTTACATTGGGAAAGAGACGTCTGTAACTCAGCAGATCATTTTTTTTGAGGTGATTCAACTTCCGAGTGCGGACACTCTAATAGTCCTTATCTAAGAAACTACGTTTTTAAAGTTGTAAAACGCACTAATAGCTGAATCCAGAGTTATTTCCCTTCCTCCGTTCATGTGAGTGAGACCCAGAACCGAGGCTAGAGCGCAAGCCGTGACGACGGCATGACCTTGGGACCACGTGAGGTTGCAGATTGCAACCAACTGAAACTTCTCCAGTGTGCCAAGGTGAACTACGGTGGCCGACGTGAAAAAAGTGAACGGTCCTATCTAGAGCCAGTGTTCTGGGCTACTGTAGAAACAAAGATAAATTCCTGGTGAAACCAATGCACGCCTACTTTAAAGCAAGCCTTTGCAACTTTCATTCATTCAAATTAAGACTTGAATTTCGAGGCAATCAAACACACTCATCCTCGATATATTCAGAGGTTTCTTTGATATCGTTTTCTCTACTTTAACCCTGACACCAACCTCACTCCTAACATGACTCTATTTCTAAATCTACACCATGAAATGAACCCTAATAGTGACATTAAATAGTTCAGTATCAGTAACAGTACTTTGGCCTGTCCAGATGATATATAACACAACATTGGCAATGCAAAAAAAGAGGTATGGATGCATCTTTAATCTAAAAAGAGTTGAAGTCCACACTCATGGGACTATTTCTCTCAAGTTTGAATGAATCATTTAGGAGAAGAGACTCTGCAAAGATTTTGGCCTGAGGCAGTCACCAGAGTCATTACGAAGGCACCTGTGTACGTAGGAAAGAGGCTCGTTACCCAAATTGTCAAAGGACCGTGGAGTATTACCACACATAATTATACGACAGGTTGACACTGCAAGTCAACAATCATCACTCCATTAAGCAAAACCTCAGCAAAACCTTTCCTACCCATTAAGAAATGTGTTGCTTGAATGTGCTGTAACAATAGTATAAATAGGAAAATAAATAAATAGGAAATATCTATTTAAAGCGTTCTAAAATTAGCCACCATAAGCTACAGGTCATACCAGACCAAGAATGGATATGGCACCTAAATTGAGTAACATTATGCTTTATTGCTAATGAATTTAAAGGTACAATGTGTAGGATTTGGTGGAATCTAGTGGTGTGGTTGCAGATTGCAACCAACTGAATAACCTTCCACTCACTCCTCCGTTTCCAAGACTGCGGTAACGCCGTTCGCCTCGCTCAGAGGCCATCCTTACTATAATGCACAACACTTCAGGAGCAACAGAAGTCAGACATTGGTACCACAGTTTTGCACTCTGCGGCTCACGTTTCCGCAGTTTCACAAGCGTGTCAGAGAACTACTGTGGCCTTCAGGTAACGTGAAAATGCAAAAGGTTCTCTCTAGAGCCAGTGTTTGGTTTGTCCGTTCTGGGCTACTGTAGAAATTGTAGACTCTGTGAAGAGGAATCACTCCCTATGTAGGCGTGAAGGGCTCATTCTAAACTAATGAACATACAATTATTCTCAGTTTCATGTGATTATACACTAATGAAAACATAGTCGTGAATATTATATTCCATTTCTGCTAATAGATCCCCTGAAATGCTACACACCGGACCTTTAGCTTTTCATTCAACTCACTTCTCCGGCTCTGGTTTTGGCGTCTGACCTGGTTTGTCATCCTTGAAACCTAAAAGTACAGAATCTCTGCAATCCCACGGCCCCGTCGTACCCCGTCTTCTTCCCACGACCCACATCCAGTCTGCGTATGAGCCGTGCATCATCACGCACTGCATCTATTGTCTCCCATCCAACAATGCAAGGGTTAACAACATGGCTAAGACTAGAGAGACATGTAGCTAAAACAACAATAACAATAAAAACAACAACAACAACAACTCACAAAGCCCTCCCTCCAAAAAGAAAAGAAAGAAAAAAAAAACTGTGACAATGATGCCATCCAGGGAGCACAAGTCCTCCATTGTTGAGGGCTGACACGCCGTATTGTGCCTGGCAGACTACATTGCCTCATAGCAGCTGGGATGTGCTGGCAGGGGAAACAGGCCTGACTGTCATCAGCTGGGGGAGATACAGTGTGATGCAAGCAGCATTACATCACATATGATCCTCCAAGCGATCGCTTCTACACCGCTCAGCGCTGTGTGGTGACCTGTGACTGGCTGTAAGAGATTCTATGGGTTCAAATGAGGACTGGAAATACAAACCACCCTCAAAACTTTATTGAACATATATTTTGAGACACAATTTAAAGTCATTTTTGGGATGTACTGGCTTTAAAGGTAATTTTATACCTTAAAAGGCACTTTTAATTCAGATTAAGGTGCATACATTAGTCACTTTTAGGTGACTAAATCAAGTTTATAATCCAGACTCTGCTTTTACATTAATTATTAAGAGTTCTCCTCCACATTTTACAAATTAAGGACAAGCTGAGGGAATTCACTTTAGAGATTAAATCTGCAGTAGGCAGTATATTTTTAGCATCACTGGGCAAACAATTCCACAATAACCTTTCAGCATATTGTAATTCAAGTGTTCTGAGAGATAACTAGACTTCTGCTCCTCATCATAACTCTGTTTTCAGGCTTTAAAAAAATCTAGCCAGTGACGGGAGACTCTGACCAATCACAGGTCATTTCAGAGAGAGAGCATTCCTATTGGCTTATCATTCAATCGAGGCAGCTGTCAATCACTCACAAACTCCGACCAAACGGTCAAACTAGACAGCGCTGTTCAAATATAAATTAATATTCTGTTACCGTAATGCCTATTTCTTGCATAAAATGTTTGCAGAAACATCTTGTAGTGTACTGCTTACTGTACTGGTGGGCGGTGCTTGGTATTTCCTCAACTGATCTCAACATGGCGGCCTGGTCAAAACCTTTTTCATTTTACAGCTCAACAAGTTGTTTTGTTGCCTAAACCTAAGGAAATTGTTTCTTGGGAAGACGGAACTTTATTTTGAAAAGACTGCGTGCATATAACAAATGGAAATTGACACATGTTGCTGGACATTTGCAGAAGAGTCTGATTGTAGTCGCGGGGTAGATCATTGGTTTAGTGCCTTTAATGAAACAAGTGGGGCAAACTATAGCTTATTAATTGCTTAGTGTAACATTAACATGAACATGAACTGCCACCATGAACCTCCACATGTCCTCACAAAGCCTACACAAGATAACTATTAACTGAGTCCTAACATATAAATAAAGCTCATCTTGGTTTACTGTTGTCTGCTGTCTTATTTTGTGTCTTTACGATGACGTACGTAAGAGAATAACGGTTAGAACCAGCTGTGCATTGAGAAAGTAGAGAAGAAGGGAAAGTAGGCGTTCCTGTGCCGCACAAACCAATCCAAATAATTATATTTTCGTAAGACGTCATGCTAACCGTTGTATGAGAATACGTTGCAAACAGACTTTAAAAAAACAATATAGAAAAAAAAAACTTAATTTGTCAAACAACATACACAAGCCAACCAAACGACAGTCAGGTCACATTTCAGTGTATCTCTGTGTGTAAAAATGCTCCCATAGACACTTGAACTGGTTACAGGCTCTGTAAAATACACAAAATCAACTGAATTTAATGTCTACATTAATGTCTATTGCTATATCTCTGCGCTCCCCCCACATTTCTTTTCTATTAACTTATTTGTTTATTTAATTTATTATTATTTTTATCATTACTTTCTTTTCTTTGTATTAATATTCTTATTTTTTAATTTGTTTTATTCTATTCTTTCTTTTTATTATTATTATAATTTTTTTTCTCTTTTCTTCATTTTATTTCAATTTTGAATGCTGAAGTTGTTTTCTCTCTAGTGTACTTATTGTGTTAGTCTCTAAACTCGACTACTTAAAAAAATGATTTATAAACTATTGTAATTACGAACTGTAAATTGCTTAATATGAAAACAACCTCGAAAAAAGGGGAAAAAATAAAGTATGAAAAAAGAATTTAATGTCTACAAGTCATGATGCAATTAAAATCATGTCTCCCCATTATCTGTATACACAAACAAATTTAGCTACAGGGCTGTTCTGTCAGTTTTGAACTGATAAAAATGTTGACCTAACTGCTGCACTTACCACACACACACACACACACACACACACACACACACACACACACACACACACACACACACACACACACACACACACACACACACATGCACAGATGCACACAGACAAACAGACACACACACTCTTCTCAGGCGGGTCCTAATTGCCTATAAATGTCAGTGGGAGTCAGGGTGCGATTGTCTTCTGGTAAATTAACTAGTGGGACTGGCACCTCCTCATTAGACAAGAGATACACGACACAGAGAGAACACAACACACTGGTCAACACTCCGTTTGCAGATACTGGCAACAACCCTGAACTCCCATGAGATTTTTTTTTTTATCAAAGATGGAAAGACGTGGTGTGTGTGTGTTTGTGGCTGAATGCAAGTCTGTGTGCATATGTCTGTATGTGGTGTACATTTTGTATTCACGCGTTCGTGCTTGTGTGTGCGCATCTGAGTCCTCCTGAGGGAAATTAGTCGTCTCTACCCCCGCTCCGTCTCCAGGTCCGTCCCTGATGTTTTCTCTCTCTGCCAGGACACTCCCACTCCCATCGGGCCACGCTGCGGCTAATTGCTAAATACACTGGCTGTTGTTTCAGATGTTGGCAACAGTCTCTGCAGAAATGACTGCCGTTCCGGCTAATTGGGAAACAATATCCAGACATGGGTCTCTATAGTTTTATGCCGTCTTCTACGGAACAAGTGCTGATCTGTCATTTCCGAGTTGAGTTGATCACATGAACCTTGCTTTCTCTTAGCTATTGAGGATGGAGGTTATGCTTTTCATTCCATTTGTTTGACTGTCCTAACACTAACTACTGTAAGTGATTGTGTTGCCTAACTTCCTGTGAAAACGGAAGTTTATTTTGAAAGGAGTGTGTATTACACATCCCTGGTTCGTCCAATAGTAACGCGAGGCTTACCCTGTGTGTCGGTCTCCGATGCCAGGGCACTGACCAAGTGGCGGTATGTGACGAGTTAGGAGTGAGTCCACATAGTTTATGTTCATACGGTTTATGAGGCTCGGTGCAGCGTTACAAATCGCCATTATGAGTCTCCCAGAGAACTTGATATGGAGTGGGCAGAAAAGAGTACCAGCAGCTTGTGAGAAGTGCCGGTAAGCAAAAAAAAGTCACGGTACGCCAAGGAGTAAAATGTAGAAGTGGCGGTAGTGCGTACCGGTGAGTACTGGCCCACTTTGAGCACTGATTTGTTACATAACTTCTTACGTAGCCTGCCTAATTTAAAATAACTCAACGGTGACACAACTTTTGGTTTCACACGAAACACGAACAGCGACCTCCTGATTGAAAGACACGTGTTTGACCCATCCATCCGCCATAACCTCCTCCCACACATACTTTGATCAAAACATATTTTTGTTGAACCCGTGAATTTATGTGTCCATCACGAAAAAGGATCCTAATTGACTTTCCATCGGCGTGTTTCCATGGTGCCGGCACGTAATTTTAACCCATTCATCACGTATTCCTGTGAGATTAGGCTGGCTTTACCAGTATCCCCCAGTATCGCATGGCTATGGACAACTTGTTTCCATCTCATCCACCAAACATTATTCATATCAGTGACTGAATGGATCTGTAGCCTTTCTCCTTGACCAGCATCACGGCGTGAGAGCTCACACAGAGCACAGCGCCACTCTTCACAGCGCTGGCTGAACTTTGGTCAGTTGTTTCCCTCTCTAAAGGTGTAAAAGGAGAGCTGATGGGAGATTTATTCATTCCGCAGCAGCGGTGAGCGTCTGCAGCTGAGTGTCTGCAGCTTTCAGAGTCCTGGAGAGAGAGAGAGAGAGAGAGAAAGAGAGAGAGAGAGAGAGAGAGAGAGAGAGAGAGAGAGAGAGAGAGAGAGAGAGACAGTCAGTTTTATTTTGAAGAGCCTTGAAATTCAAAATAGTTTTACCAATGTCATATGGAACATTTGGACTAACTAATGTAAAAAAACAAAACAATTGTTTGTCCTGAAATTTGCTCTGGCTTTTTTAAAAATTTTTTTTAATTATTATTATTATTTACCTAATCAGTGTAAAGTGTGTTTTCTGTCATTTCTGTGTAAAAACAAACAAGCCCTGAAACAGTTGCTGCTCCTTGAAACGTCTGAGTGTGAGAATAGAAGGTTGTCAGGCCCGGCGGCGTACGGGCCATCTGTTAGACAGTGAATGTGTCTCTGCTTCCTTCGCTGTGACAGCACTCACTGTGATTTACACTGTTACCGCCAACTGTCTCTCATACTGAAAACAGGGACGTCTCTGTATACAGTATGCTGATGGTACACAGATTATAGTGCTCAGCCTGTCGCTCATAGTCCAAGAAAGACGGAAAGAAAAGAAAGAAAGAAAAGAAAAGAAAAGAAAGAAAGAAAGAAGTGACACCATTCAGGCCGTCACATGAGTGTCTCCTCTGTGGGTTTGGATGCAGGTGTGTGTTTCGTCTCCCAGGCTGTGTTGTCTTAGTCTTTGTGTGACGCTGTGAATAAGGACAAAACACACACGTGCACACACACACACACACACACAAAACCAGGCTCTGTTCACTAGTCAAAACCAGCATGAAGACCGTTTCTGTGTCCCACAGAGGTAGAATTTGAATTTATTATACATCAGTTCAGCAGACGTCTACGGAAGCCTCATGGTGTAACGTTTAGATGTTTTTTTTCCTCATACGTTTGACTGCTAATATCGTGAATTTGAATAAAATATTATTGCACATTTCCACTGATATAAATACAACCCATGCTAAAGAGATGAAACCGTAGGTGCATAACGAGAACCAGATACAGGATTTGGCTATTAGTGCATTTTACAACTTTTAATGATTTAATAATGATTTAAATAAAGGCTATCTAGGGTCGATAAGTCGATTCACCTCAACAAAAATTATCCGCTGATTTACAGACGTCTCTTTCCCGATGTAAGTCTATGGGAAAAAGTCTTTTTGGGCCCAATGGCATCACGTGACGGACACGGAAGTTGTAGTACCGCTGTTTGGCCACTACGAAAATGTGCTTTACAGCCTGGCGCTCTTCCTGGAGGCTTGGGCTGCGGTCGAAAAGTCCTTTTTCTCTTAGGAAGGTTCCTAACGGAGTGAAATGACCCAGAAGTAGCAGCCACGATAAGAGCTGTTTGAATTCTCTAAATGCTGAGGAAAGGAGCTTCGATGCTTCCTTTATTATCTCCTTCAGTATAGGATACACCGCACCATCCTTTACCAAAGGAAAGAAGAGAACAACATCCCACAATTCCTTGCAGCCGCAGCATTTAAAGCGACGCACCATTCGACTGTTCGTGATAACAAAGGACATGCTTATCTTGCATATTATTTTCATATGCTCATACACTAATTGGGATCCATGTTTAATATGAGTGGGCAGTGACAACCATTTAGTTTCACTTTTCACTCATTTTTAATTCATTATTTATTTTGAACATGTAACAAATACCTCAGTAAAAAACAAAACAAGAATAACAAATAAAATGAACAGTAAGAATCAATTAACAACATACATAAATATTACACAGGTCCGAAAAGAAGTTAGAAGAAGTATATGGTCCTACACCTTCTCCATAACTCCAACAATTAACTCAATATTTATCATATATTCCTTTGTTTATTTCAGTTCCAACCTTGGTAATGAAGTGATATTTGTCACCGGTTGTCCACGTTAGGTCAGATAATCTTTTATTATCTGTTGATATAAAGTGTTCCAGCAGCAGAAGGACCTGTGGTATCTCTCTTTCACACACCGCGGATGAAGAAGCCTGTCACTGAAAGCGCTATTTAAGAACGCACAAGTCGACTATGCGCCTTTTGTAGTCCATCTTCAGAACATTGTAGTTTCACCACGGCAGAACAACGTCACTAACATCCGCTGCCGTCGCATCATAATTAAGGAGTCTAGTGAAAGTGCCGTCCTTCTGAATCCTCTCCTTCTCGTCTTTCCTGGACCTCATGACGTTTTCCATCGAGGTCGAGGAAAAGTGGTTATGAAAAGACATTAGGACGTCATTTTTTGACTTTTCGACAGCGGCCTTGGATGGCGCAGGATTTCTTCCTCGCTCTATGACTGGAGTGCTCTTCAGCAGCTCCGTACTGCCACTGCTGAATGAAAACTGTATTACAACAGTCTATGTTTTGACTGGACACAATAGAGTGCTACAGGAATGAGTCCTAAAACCCAGAAATGAGTTAGCATGTGAGAGCTTCTGGTTCCCTTGTCTCGAAGTCAATGGGTTTTTAGTTAGATGCCTGAAATTAGGTCTGTGGTTAACACAAGCTTAAGTAAGGGATAATGTACAGCGAGCCGGTCATTGTTGTGAAAGAATCCCCGACAAGGCGATGCTGCACTCATTATGCCCTGAAGGGGATTCTTTCACAACAATGACCTGCTAAGCTGTAAATTATCCCGCTTATTACACGACTACTTACTGAAGAAATCAATATTTTGACACAAAAACAGTCCTCCAGAGTCCGACATCAGAGCTGCGCCTATACCAACGGTCTGTTATACAGAAATTAGAGACCGCAGAACGCCGTGATTGACCAATCAGAATCGGGTATTCAACACAGCTGTGTAATAAGAGATTTTAACGTTTTGTTCTACGATATAAAATATGCCAGTAAATATCCCACTCATGAATTTCGAAGCTTTTATGTGTCTTAAAAAAGTCGGTTGCTAACCAGTGGCTAAATGAGACTACTGAACGTCATCACGCCGACTCGTCCTCCTTTACAGCCTCGTTGTGTATACTCGCGCTCATGCGACCGTGGTGTAGTTCATCTACAGCCTGACGTTAGCTTTTTACTTCTGCCGATTGCATCCCCGCTTCAAAAATCATAACATTTGGTGTTCATTTGTGGAGATTATCTTGCTGAACAAAACGTGTAAGTATCATAAACGTTTGTTTACCAGAGCTGATTTTCTCCAATAATCCAAAACCCTGGAGACTCGTGGGTACCCATAGAACCCATTCACATATCTTGAGGTCAGAGGTCAAAGCACCCCTTTAAAAATGGCCATGCCAGTTTTTCCTCGCCAAAATTTTGTGTAAGTGTGAAGTGTTATTTAGCATCCTTCTTTACAAGCTAGTATGACCAACGGATTTCTTTTAGGTTTCAGGTTTTCTATTTTCATATGATACCAGTATCTTCACTCTATCTTTAAAACTGAGCCCGCTAAAACCTAAAAATTGCAAGTTGGGTTAATGCGTTAGTGGCGTTAAAACTAATTAAAGCGTCATCGCCTTAACTTTCACAGCCGTATTAAGAATGTTTAAAAAGTGCTCAAAGAAAGTAGAAAGAAGGACACACACAATGTGTTGCCTCAGACACAGAAGGAGGATGTGTCTGAAGGCTACAGACTTTCTTTCTTTATTCTTTCTCTGTTTCTGTGTCTCTCACACACACACGCACACACACACACACACACACACACACACACACACACACACACACACACACACAGAGGCATCTCTCTTCTGCAGCAGCCTTTCAATACTCAACTGTCACTGAGACTGTATGGGGACCTGATCTTATTCTGCTGGTACACACACGCGTGCACAAACACACGCACCCTTTGTCTCTACTCCATATATAGCCTCTTTAGATTTAAAGCCCTGTGTGTGTGTGTGTGTGTGTGTGTGTGTGTGTGTGTGTGTTTATGTGTGTCAGTAGGAGAGCCCAGGGATGCCCCCTGACCACGCATTCAGTTGAACTTCGCCATGTCATTGTTCAAATCATTAATCCTCTTCGTCCGTTTGGCTAGTCTATCCATCGTTTATGGTCTTCCAGGTTTTTTTTTCTCTATAATATATCAAGGAATTGTGAAAAAGTGACCAAAATGACGTCTCCGTATGGCTCGTTTCGTCAGAAAACAGTCCAAAACCCAATGACATCCAAATTACAATGATATAAAACAGCACGTTTGAGAAGCTGAATCAATCAAATACTTGACATGTTGTCTTGAAAAATAACCATAATGACGACCTGACCATCAAAATGTAGTTGATTCATTTTGCCCATTGACTTAACGTTGACTTAAGTGAAAAACATTAGCCTTACAATGCTAATTATAATTAATTTAGACTCATTGAAATATATGAAACGGCTCTGAAGTTTTTAACATGTAAATCATTCCGTAAGATGGACATTTCTGCACTGTGTGAGTTCGCACATGTATGACAGTGGGGTGGCTGTGTGTTTTGGGGGGTGGCAGTAGTGTGTGTGTGTGTGTGTGTAGCACAATGTTTGTACTGTGGGGGTATGCAGACAGATGGCCGGGACACTTGTACGTCTGTGGTTGAACAGTCCCACCATTGTCTGCGTCACAGAGAGAGTGGATTGTTGTGGCGGCCCGTCACACTGTAGTGTCTGTAAATCTCACATGTTCTGAGCACCAAACCTCAGTCTGACTCCCACACTGATGCTGCTGCCTCCTGAACAACCACGTCACCTGATGAAAGATGTGGCATCTCGACAGATAATTTATCTCCAAAATTGGCCTTTATTCTAAATTTAAGACCACATTTTTAAACCCAACCCTTTTTTTTAACTTTAGGTTATTACTAGGGCTGTCAGTCGATTCAAATATTTAATCGCAATGATTGTCCATAGTTAAAGGTCCCATATCGTGCTAATTTATACCTGTATTTTATGTTTCTACTAGAAAATGTTTACATGTTCTAATGTTAAAAAAAAACTATTTTCCTCAAAGTGTATGCCTGAATATACCTGTATTCACCCTCTGTCTGAAACGCTCCGTTTTAGTGCATTTCAACGGAATTGCAACAGAATTGCGTTGCCAGGCAACAGCTTGGGTCCATGTTTACTTTCTGTCAGCTGATGTCATTCACATACACTGCAACAGGAAATAAACTGGAACACATTTAGAATGTTAAGTTTAAAACTGTAAAATGGTCTAAATATTGTAGATTTGTGACATCACAAAATTACAGAAATCTTGACAGCTTGTTTCAAAGACGCAGTTTCTGAATACGAGCTGTTTGTATTTCTCCATGAATTGAGTGTTTCGATACTTTCACAGTATTTATATAGGACTTAAGCCTGCTTTATAATTAAGAAAAACAAAACGTGAAAATCTCAGTTTTTATAATACGGGACCTTTAACATAACATTATAACATTTTTGGTCACCTGAAAATGTGTTATTCAGCGTTTGGTTGGACTTAGCGCCACCCTCTCGTGTCACTTCTGGTTGCAAATGGCCAAAATACCGAACTCGAGGCTTCAACACGACGGTCCCTGAACCAGTGACGCCCTGGTGACTACGTCCACTTCTTATATACAGTCTGTGGTTCCCACACA
>CAKALG010026622.1:1958-13859 GCA_916700815.1 Helicolenus hilgendorfi | reverse complement strand
TATAAGCCGCTACTTTTTTCCCACGCTTTGAACCCTGCGGCTTATACAATGATGCGGCTAATCTATAGAGTTTTACGGGCTAACGGCCCGGCTAAAAAGCACTGCTCGTTTTGGACAGCACAAATTCACCTCGAGACGAAAGTGACACTGAGAGCGACAACGACAGAGAGACTGAGAAAGTGTGTGATGAAGTCATTCTGAGGCTGTTCAACTCCGACACTGAAGAAGACGACTTCAATGGTTTCAGTGCGCAGGAGGAAGATGAACATAGCGATCAGTGACTTTTCTGGTAGGCTAACGGGCTACGGCTAGTAGGCTGGTTATTTTTCAAACCAGCAGTGTTATTGCCATGTTACGTTACTGTCGTTTTACTGCCGTGTTACTGCTGTGTAAACTGCCTTACAGGCATTGTTCAGAAAACAAGCATTTCGTTAATTAAAAAAAATTAAAAAAAACTTTATTTGTACCATCTTTCTGTGTAAATATCTCATGTTACAACGTGGACACCTGCCGCTTATAGACAAGTGCGGCTTATATATGTACAAAATGTTTTTTCTTTTTAAATTTAGTTGGTGCGGTTTATATTCAGGTGCGCTTAATAGTCCGGAATTTACGGTACATACTACTGTTTACATTCAGTTTTCCCATCTGAAATACTGACTTCCACAAAATTTGAAATTTACAATTAACATTACTATTTCATATTTACTTATGCTTATATTTAAGCACTATATTTTAACTTCACTATTTTTTGCCTTACATTATCGTTTTGCTTTTACTTTTACTTGTGTGATTTCCCATTTTATATACATATTTTATGAGCATTGTTGGAGGAACCTGAGACCAAAGATTTTCATTGCCAATGACAAAAGACAAATAAAGAACCTCGGACCTTGAAGCCTTTAATTGAACTGACTTAAAAACATAGTATGGCTACCATATGATTTACTGTATGTCCAGCTGTCCCACTAACATATTCAGGAGAATTTGCATTAATACAGTATATGGACAAAGTGGAAAAAAAGACACTGGAGGTGCTCCACTTGCTGTATATGTATTTAATGGAAAACCTAGGTTACATGATATTTTCTGATACATTGGAGAAAGTCATACCTCTTTTAAAACATAATTTTAAATCTGTTACAACTCATTCTAGTTTGATGTAGTGAATGGCGGTAAATTTAGTTTAAAATCAACTAAACAAGAGGTTTACTCTATCAATCCATAAAGCTCCATTAAAGCTGCAGTCTGTAACTTTGAGCAAATATGATAAAAAGTTATTTTTATCAGGGCTGTCAATCGATTCAAATATTTGATCGCGAATAATCGCATGATTGTCCGTAGTTGAATTAATCGCAACATTTTTTATCTGTTCAAAATGTACCTCAAAGGGAGATTTGTCAAGTATTTAATACTCTTATCAACTTTGCAGTGGGCACATATGCTTGCTTTATGCAAATGTATGCATATATTTATTACTGGAAGTCAATTAATAACACAAAACAATGACAAATATTGTCCAGAAACCCTCACAGGTACTGCATTTAGCATAAAAAATATGCTCAAATCATAACATGGCAAACTGAAGCCCAACAGGCAACAACAGCTGTCAGTGTGTCAGTGTGCTGACTTGACTATGACTTGACCCTTAAACTGCATGTGATTATCATAAAGTGGGCATCAAATCAAATCAAATCAAATCAATTTATTTTTGTATAGCGTCAAATCACAACATAAGTTATCTCAAGGCATGTCTGTAAAGGGGAGACTCGTGGGTACCCATAGAACCCATTTTCATTCAAATATCTTGAGGTCAGAGGTCAAGGGCCCCCTTTGAAAATGGTTGAAAATTTAGCACAAGTTTGGAGCGTTATTTAACCTCCCTCCCAAAAAGCTATGACATTCATTCCTTAGGTTTTTTAGTTTCATATGATGCCAGTATCTTCACTCTAGCATTAAAACTGAAATACACTCTGGTTTGATTCTGCTTCTAGTTCGCTACTCACTCGTGTTGACTCCAGGGAAGTGAAGAACATTCCTGTTGTAACATCAGTACCAGTATATCCAGCGTCCATGTAACGTTAGAAGAACCAGAAAAAAGTTGGCATGCAGGATCCATGTAATGTATCCAGCATCCAGCAGTAAAAGTTTAATGCAGTCAATGAGCAGCTGTCTGCCTGCTGGGGACGAAATGCTGGACTGTCTGCAGAGCACTTGTTTATTCAAAGTTTCTTTAATATGGAACAGGTCCAAATTGCACCAAATCTGAAAAAAGCACTCCCTTGGGCCCCCAGCTATACACCCAACAAGTGTGAAGTAGATCGGATAAGATATGCGAAGGACACACAGACAAAGATTTCTCGCTTTATATTTAGATGTACACAGATATGTGTCAGTGTCACCAAGGTCAAGAATGAATTTCCATACACAAATATAGATTCATGTCTGCTTCCACTGTTGTGAATAGTTACGTTATCTTTCAAATGCAGTTAAGGCTTCTGAAATCAGTGCATGGCTTTCAGCTGCTTTACCATGCAAAGATCATTTGACAATACATAAGTAGATGTGAAGTCTACTGTGATGAATGTCAACTTTGATGACCCCTCCACTCCACTAGGTGTTGCTTCTTTGGCAAGTTGACAATCAAGTCCCAAGTCCTTAACATATTTTAATGCATTCTTCACCTAATTGACATTTCCCAATGTAAACTTAAACAGAATTAACTTATACCCAAATATCTTAATTTTTGGAATAAAGTGGATAAAATATAAAGTATATAAAATATTTAACAGTAACAACACAAGCTACCATCACTTAGAGACCCATCCATTTCCTCTCTCTCTCTGTTCATCTCTCTCTGATACATTAAAAAACATATTCAATTAAAATTTGGTTTCCAAAAGGGTAAACTACTCTTTTCTATTTACAATTGGTTACACTGGCTTATGTCAGCATTTTTCCGACCCTTAATCATTCACTTCTTGTCCTGTCTTTCTCTGTTTGGCCAGCTTTTTGCAGTAGAGACTGACGTGGATTGGGTGAATGAAGGCGAGCAGAGACACCAAGGTGACTGCCACGTTTACCTGTTAAAATGACAGATGAGGTATGTGAGAGAGATGGGGGTTAAAGAGACAAACTGGTTAACCTGGCTCATCAGGTTCAAGCAAGGCCAATTACAGAGTGTCACACATCTTTTTGACACTTACATAGAGCGGATCACCGTGGAGCTGGTGCGTGATGAGATGTTGGATTGGAAGCTGGAGAAGCAGCACCAAAGCTGATAATGACATCGCCATCCCCGAAATCTTCCCAAAATGAGACATTGGGAAGCTACATGCATAGGAGTGATTGAGAGAGGAGAGAGTAGCAGAGGAGAACCGTCAAAAGAAGACATAGAGGGGTGGCAGATTGAGGGATAAGAAGGATATTGTTGACTGAATTTGCCGTCTACTCTAAGTGTCATGGGACTGAGTAGGAAATGTGAACGTACGCAATGCTGACAAATGCTTGGTGGCCTCCGTAAAAGAAGGAGCTGTTGACAACCTGCAGGATAAAGGTGAGGTACTGCAGAGGGAGGACAGGACAGGTGAAACACACACAGAAGAGGAAACACTGCAGGGAGGTCAGGAAGAGGGCGAGAGGGGATGAACGCAGGTCTGCTTCCCGCTTGGTTTCTCCTAAGAAAAAGATGAAGGATGATGATGGTTAACAGAACTGTGAAGTCTTTGTACTACCAATAGAAAGACGACTCAAGGTTGATGTATATAAAAACTTTTTTTGGAACACCTGCAAATAAGTATGTTTTTTGCAGTGTGTATTCCGGGAAATAGTACCTCTGATGAGAAGCACAACATTTAAGGATTTATTTTTGAAGAATTTTCTTATGGTGTCAGATCAGTCTCAATATTAACGAATGCACACAGAAGGATTCACAGCATAAACCACACCCAGACAGGAGTGTCTAGTGTCTAGACAGGAGATCTACAAATAAAATAAAACTGCTCAGCATTTTGAGCTTGGACTCCTCATCTATGGATCTCTGAAACACACTTCAGTCTACTCAGTAGCCATTAGGCTTTGAGCCGAACACCAACAGTGACAGTAATTTGAAGGTAAATTTAACGGACCTAGAGCCAGAGGCCTGCGTTTGTGTCTGTCCATGATGAGGCCGTTCATGGGAGCAAACAGCACTCCACACAGCTGGGTGAAGGCAAACGCATTGGTGTAGTGACTCACTGGAGGGGTGGAGGGAAAGAGAAAGTTTAGTTCGGAGGAGGAAACACTATGGTAAACAATAACAATTACAAAGGAGAAAAATGTGTTATAGAACATTAGCTATAACTCATGTGTATGTATATTACTCACTACTGATGTTTTATAAGCAGAGCTAGGTTACTTTCAAATTATTTTGAAATAACATTTTCTCTGTCGAGTGCATTATTATCAATATCAGGACACGTCAGAGTGTATTATTACAATTATACCATGGCTAATTTGTACAGAAGTGAAGCCAAAATATCCCGGATAGGGGAGCTGCCATCTTAAAATGTTGACGTAATTTGGAGCCAGAGTCTGTGTAGTAGTTATCGGGTGTTGGAGACACAATATCGAGGTCACCCGCCCAAACCAATTGCAAGCCGAGCAGGGTCAGCGATAGAGACTCACAGCAGCCAATCATGACGTTTCAGCCCCTTTTTATAGTATCAAATAACTTATTGAAGGTGCTCTTATAATAACATCCAGCCACTAGATGTCTCATTCTCACTCCCCCATTCCATTGCATTCACTTCACAACAAGTGGTTGCCACGCACTCACTGTCAAACTACATGGAGGGGGCAGGATTTATGACCTAGACTGCAGCCAGCCACCCGGGGGCAATAAAGATGTTTTTGGCTTCACGTTTGGGGAGCTGTCATGTCATCCATCTTTATACACAGTCATTGGTCTGCAGTGGTTTGTGTGCGCGCACGAGTGTGCGCTTAATTTTGGGGGTTGCAGTGGGGCCAATCTTAACCATGTTACGCTGCTGGAGAAGTGGTTGGTCCTGTTTACTTGTGAGGGAGCGCCTTCGCAGTTGAGTGGTTACAGCGCATGCCACACTACCGTGGCACACGCAACATTACATCACATGCCACTAGTGCAATCAACATACTGTACATACTGCAGTTACTGCAGCATAGTCATGATGAAAGCCCACCATGATGACCACATGTCATGCGACCTTGGTATCATCCTTATAACTTGGACAAGCAGCGAATGACGCACCTGAAAAATGCTCCTAGAAATTCAGTCATTTTATACCTCACCCAAGTTTTGGTCATTATTTGCCAGCCGGCTGAGCATGGGGTTGACGTTGGATAAGTAGATGATATGACAGAGGAGGACGGTGACCACCCACACCATGTGCCACAGGAAGAGCCAGGACATCACACAGTTCCGGAAACTAGCTTCTGGATGTAAGGAAAGACACGAGTAGGAAACAGGAAAGTCACCGTCTTTAGAGGAAAAGGTTAGCTTTGGTTACTCTTACACTATTAGACCTCATCAACGTATAACATGTAATATGTTCTGGGAGTTATTTTGTTGTGAATGTTACTGTGTAGTCAGTTGTGTATCAACTTTCCCTGTACAGTACCTGCCTTGTCTCCTACTTAATCTTGAGGTAAGAGTTTTCCCAGAATTACTTTAGACAGAGAAGGCAGATCCAGAAAGTCGTGACAGCAATGCATTCTGGGCTACTGAAGCTGCTGCCACTGTTCAAAATAGCAAGAACCACCATTAACTTATTTGTGCGCACGAGTTAGTTTAACTAAAATAGTGCCCACTTTTTGACTAATTTATGGGCATGAATTAAATAATTAAATAACTTTGGCAGGGCACAAGGCCAAGTCATTCATTCCAGCCAACACCTGCTTAAGGCACTAATCCTTGTTTGAAGATAGCTTTGGATAAAGACTCTTTAATAAGAGTTTACTTTAGCTTGGGGATGAGATATCAAGACATGTTAACAACACTTGCTTTGCAAGGGATTATTGTTAGTGAAAGGTAATTAAAGAGGATATTGAGAGCTTGTGGATTATATTGTAAGCAATGTACTAATTTGGAGGATGCTATCGACTTTATAGTTGGTCAATTGGAAGGCCCTGGAAAACTTCATGCTTACCGGTGGATAGATGTACTTGAAGCAGGTGCACTGCACTTCATGCTTCGGGGAGAAATGCTGGTCTGTTGTGCTGGCTCTGTATATAGACTTATCTTGCACACTAATTAACCACAAACCACCGAACAATTTAATTAAATTCTGGCCACAAACAGGCTTGGGAATTACGTGGAATGGCGTTACGTAATTAGGATACGAGAAAAAAGGTAATTCCGTTACAGTTATAGAAAAAAAGACATAATCAGATTACTGACACATTTGTTAAAAATGTGGATTACTAGCAGGATTACAATTTTAAGATACATTTAGAATAAAGAATGATATACTATGCAGATGATGACAGCATTTTCACAGCTGGAAGGCATACTGTGATGTTGTTCCCATTTCTGCTTTACAGACAAAATAATGTTGAAATTTCAGCATGTTTCTTTTCTTTCGTCTTTCTTTGCATATTTGGTAAAAGATTACATTACTTTTATAATGTGATACTTGGATTAGGTTACTGATAAAAAAAGATTTAACAGGAAATTAGTGATTGTATCCGATTATATTTTTAAAGTAACCCTCCTAAACCTGGCCACAAATTACTAACCTTGCACGACAGCTGGATTCTCGCGATTATCGCGATATCAAATGTCACACGAAAATCCATCTTGTCAGGCTTCAAATAATGCTTTTAAGCCTGGCTCGTCGGACAATGGACCAATCAGCATCCTGTGAGGAGCTCCTGCAGCTATGGGCGTGGCTTAGGTGTGCTAGGTGCCAATGGCGACTCCTAAAGAGGTTAGCGTAGATGCTGCAATAGCATCGGTTATATCAGAACTGGAGAGTATTTCTTCATTGAAAGAAAAGCAAAGAATGGCACTGAAAGCAAAGTTTTTGGCCTTCAGTGCCAGAGCCTTCAGTGCCAGAGACACTAGCTTTCATTAGTTTGATTGACAGATGGTTCCTCCAATCACCTGCCAAGTATTTTTTGAAAGTGTCTGACCTTTTCCAAACGGTTTCCTGTGACGGCTTTTCAGATGGTTCTGTATAACAAACCATCTGACATGGTCAGGTTAACAAATTACATCTCGTGCGCACAAATTAATCAATCATGGCCTCGGTTTATTTGTTTTATCTCTACCGGGCTGCACACATTGTAAGCCACATTCAAGAAAAAACATTGACAATGACAATACCTTCCTCTTGCCCATGCAGTGGCTCTTTGAGTAGACAGGCAAGCGTCTCTGCCTCTGCTCCCTTGTCCTTTCCATTCCTTTTCGCATCTACTTCCTTTATTTCTTCATCCTCATTGTTCTCCTCCTCCTCCTCCTCTCTTCTTCCTCTCCTTCGGCTGGGGCAGCTTACTCTGTCAGAGCAGAGGTGATGAGTTAGGACAGTTCAACTAGCAGGCGGTTAAACTTCATTGGGATGGTGTAGTTTGTCCTGACCCATAGGTGTATGTTTCTGGCAGCGGGTAGGGGATGTGTCGTCTGGGCATTAAGAAGAAGGTACTTAGAAGGAGAGGTATGCTACAGAAGGTGAGGAAGAGAAAAGAGGAATGAAGAGAGACTCCTTTTTCATGCAGCAGCTAAAGACAGAAAGACAAAAGGAGAAGATGTACACTTAAAATGTTTGATGTGGATTGAGGAGCATATTGTATTTATTATTCAATGTATTTTATTGCATGTTTTACTGCATCAAATATTCATTACCTTTATGATGAGAAAGACGGCAGCAGAGGAGTCATAAGCCCCGTTGTAGATGTTGATGATGGTGGAGCGATAGGAGTCAAACAGGTTCCCCACCTTAACAGATAAGCTACTTATTATAACTGGTTATATTGCACTTGTATTTCCTCCTTTCACACAACCACATTCTCACTCTTAACATGCAAATTGTTAGGCTGATCAACACCAACCTGAGTATTGGTGATGTACAGCGTTGTTCCAGCAACAACAAGACATGAAATCGCAGGATACAGCATCACCGACGTCTCTGTGTGTGAGAGACAGAGCGGAGAGAGATGAAGGTTTCTATCTGCTCTAAAATCTACAATGTGCAAAACAACCTGCAGTACCTGTGTTTGACAGTGTGATGAGCAGTGTGCTAGTGGTGTAAAGAGATCTGCAGGATCAGATATAATGAATCAGATGAATCAGATTATCATATTGAACAGGTCACATATCAAGGTGGTATGAAAAGTTGTGCAATTTTGTATTTGTGGAAAGCTATGTTAGTTAACAGCTTACATTAAAAACATTTACCTTGTAAATTTATGTCTGCACTGTCCTTTTATGCTGTCCTAGCTGGCTAGCATATTTTAGCCACAGCCGGAGAGTAAATAATCTAATCCTTAAAGGGATAATTCAGATTTTTTGAAGTGGGGTTGTATGTGTTGTATGTGCGTCATCTTGGTTTTTGGCCGTCCCCATCTTGGTTATTTGCAACCAGAATTGACACTAGGGGGTGGAGCTAAGTACAATCGAACGCTGAATAAGACATTTTTAGGTGACCAAAATGGTTATAATTAACCTCCATGAGCTGAAAACACACTGTGAAAGGGTTAAAGTTGTAAGACGAAAACACAGACAACTCCCAGACCGGACAACGTTGTGGTAGCGACCTGTCAATCACAAGGTAGCCATGACCTAAAGCATCCCCTGCTTTATCATCTCTACACTTAATCTGATATTGATTTCTTTTAGGTGGTTGAAATCAGTTTTGCTGCAGCCCCCGTCCACAGCAGTACATTGCTTTGCTCCCGTGCTGGTACTCCTGTCTGTTTCTCCAAACTGGGGGCATGGCGACCGTCAACTACTGTAGGTAAACTAGAGATAAGTACCTCATACAACCACACTTCAAAACACCCGAACTATCCCTTTAGTTTGCATCCTGAAGGTCCCGTAAGTAACCTCAACAGGAAGATAATGAACCTTAACAATCCAAACATGATAAACATCAAATAATAAAATACAGTTTCTGCAATGGCATGCTCACATAGCTATTAGCCTTGCTGCTGTGGTTCCATAACGATCGAAGAAATATCCAATGGGGAAGCGTAATAATGTGTTGGCGATTAAAGCGACAGACAAGACCCGAGACAAGTGCTCATCCTGACCGCTACAATCTGGAAGAAAGAAAGAAAGAAAGATAAAATAAGGAAAGAGGTCAATATAGAAAGAGTTGACTGTTTGTGTATGTATACTCAGTGGTGGACTCGGGCTACCTGAGGGGCAGGGGCAAAAACAAATAAAAGGGGCACCAGCTTTATGCGGTGGGGCACCAGCACGCAGAGAGTTTTCTAGCATGTAGGGCAGCCTATACTGCACTGCATCATGTTTTCTCCATTTTAAGGCCAGCCAAAGGGCACTTCATCACGTTTTCTCTATTGGAAGGGCACCCTAGAGGGCACTTCATCACGCTATCTCTACTGGAAGGGTACCCTAGGTCTAGAGGGCACTTTACAATGTTTTCTCTACTGGAAGGGCACCCTAGGCCTAGAGGGCACTTTATAATGTTTTCTCTTGTGTTGGAAAAATACAGTACATAGATGCAGCAGGTTATAAATGTCGCTAAACCGGTAGAATCAGTGAAATTGCCTCCACACTCTACTGGGAGGGCACCCTACAGGGCACTTTTGATTGTTCGAACATGGGGCACTAAGGCTAATTGTGTTCTTTAAAGTCAGAAAATGTATTATCAAAACCAACGTCCTTAAAAAGTATGAAAATATACACTTTATGTCCTAAATAACAGGTTGGTTGGATTGTTGTAATCTAGTTATGTATAGTGGAGGCAGAGCAGGAATATTAAGCACATGAACTGTGACTACAATAACCCTGATGAATGTGGATAGAGCATTAGAGCAGGTTTTGTGTTTACCCTTTTTGGCCAGCGGAAATAATTGCAATACCATGACACACCCCAAGCAAACAATAGCCCGAATTTCACTACTACGAGGCGTTAAGACTTGGTAAACATGCCTGTGCGTATTTCTCCACATATTGTATATGTTATCATATACGTGCATGTTCATATACCTATATGCACAGCATCGTCCTCATCTCTGGTGGCGTTGGCGCAGGATCCAGCAAAGTATCCATCAACTTTCAGCACAAACACCAGGGAAGCCCAGCCGTAGACGACCCCCGTGAAGAACAAACTCTCCACGAATCCAGACAGCACTGTCAAATAGTAGTGCCACTTGACTCGTCCTCCTTGGCATTCCAACATGCTGCGAAATGCTACTGCTTCCCTAAAGCAGCTGTGCCAGACGTGTGATGATGATGTCTAATGTGACCAGTGGAGTTGGAAAACTGTAGCAGCAATAGCCAGGATCACAGAGGTTACCTTTAAGGACAGACATTTTTACTGACTACAGTATGTACAGAGCTCCCTGCCTCTTCTGATCTAAAATCTGATATATGTTATCTTACCCTAGCCAAATTACCTCCAAGTTCAGGAAGGCTTCAAACAACAACTAACATTGCAATATATTCTCCTAATACAAATCATTTGTATAAATATGCTGCATTTAACAGAATATACCTCATATTTAAGGACAGACATTTTTACTGACTACAGTATGTACAGAGCTCAATACACACTTTGACCTTTGTATTTATTGGCACAAGAGTGTGTGCAGCAGATTCTGTTTCGATTTCAGGAATCACATAAACAATGATAGTCTTTGTATTAATCTGTCTCTCGTGACACTCACACCCCCCCACACACACACTAGCCATGCACTGGTCTAATTGACTCAACAGTTCTGACACAGTCTAAGCAAAAGCAAAAATCAACATTATAAGCTTCACAAAGTTAGTATTTATCACAGTGCTGTTGTATAGCATTGCATTAAATTGTGTTTGTATGATTAGCTATATCAACCAATCTAATCCTACGAGTCTTACCTGTTGCTGTTCTGAACACGATGTACAGATATCCTGTGAAAGATCTAGTAATGACATTATATCACTCCCATACATCGTCCCTCCCTCAAGTCATCACTTGACTTTTTCCCTGCTCGAAGTTGTTCGAAGTTGTTGAAGTTGTGAAGTCATGGTTTGGTCTGCAATGTGAACCTGTCAAATACAGTAGATAATAGATATTACGGATTTTACTAATCTAGCACACGATTAACAAAAAAAATGAGTTATCTCGAAACTAAATTATGAGGAGGTCAAAACAAAAAACAAAAAACACAATATATCATAAATTTTGTAGGCTTTAAAGAAAAAGGAAAATGGCTGAGAGTTTGCTTGTTTTCTTGATGCGGTAGTCTAAAGAAAATCTAATCCAAAGAACAGGTTTTATTAAGGCGCCTCTCGTTCACTTCCTCGTTCCAGCAGATGTGTGTCCGTGCCAGTGCCTGTCATGGTGCCTGCAGGCCACTGTTTATTACCTTACTGTCTATGGCGTGTCTAAAAGGTAACTGCCAAGTTGAGAAAACGTGCGAGAACTCTCGTGAGACCACATAACCTATACAGAGACCATTTAACGTCATTAGCTAACCTCAACCATCTCGCGAGAGTTTCGCAGCGTTAGTGAGTCAATTGAAATTTAAGGTGAATATAAAGGGGGAAAAACGTTGGAAAGTGAATCAGATATAATGACCAGGTTCATCAGTGCTGACAGGCTACCCTGTTATGAATGTATAGTGAACTTGGAGTGAGTTTTTCGTATTCAAAGATATGTTTTTAAACACAAGAGTTTCCGCAGTGAGCCCGTGATGCACTATGAATAGTATGAGAGA
>CAKALG010026618.1:0-10774 GCA_916700815.1 Helicolenus hilgendorfi | reverse complement strand
TTTAATATAATTATTTAATATTTAATTTTGTGTTGCGTCGCTCCGCCCAATGCAATCTCGCATCTGTTTGTGTCGCTGCACCTGTAATCAAGCCACATGAAAAGTGCACTTCACGTTTGGTGTAAATGCACCATTATAAATAATATTAAAAAAACAATTCTGCTATCATTTGGGGCTCCCCTATTGATGGATGGCGCCCCTAACATTTGCCTATACTGCCTATGCTGCCTTTGCCTGCACTGACTCTGTTCCTGTGAAAGAGGATGAAGAGTGTTTACCGTAACTATCCAACTGTGTCGCTCTACCAAGGCCACGTATATACAGAGCAACAGGGACAACAGCACGTCCTCTTCCATCACACAAACACACATACACGCACACACACACAGGTGCAGAGCAATGCAGTGTTGAGTTGGGGGGAACTAATGTGTGTAACCATGCGTATAATGGTTATAATGCCTGTTAATGATTTAATAATGTCAAACTGTGTTAATGACAGTAATGATGCACCAGGAATAGTCAACTTCCCAAAATAGAGCCTGGGATGGGTGTCATTAAACAGACTCCACAGAAAGGCCCTTTGTTTAGTGTGTGCGTGTGTGTGTGAGCGTGTGTGTGTGTGTGTGTGTGTGTGTGTGTGTGTGTGTGTGTGTGTGAGTGTGTGTGTGTGTGTGTGTGTGTGTGTGAGTGTGTGTGTGTGTGTGTGTTAATGGCAGTGGTGCTGGTGGTGTGAGGGGTGTGAGGTTTTAAGAGCTTGTTCCTGTTTTTGCACCGAGAAATGAAATGTGTGTTGTTTTGACCATCTGAAAATGAACATGCAGAACATCACGCACACACAACTTTTGCAGTGTTTGTGTGACGATGAGTGTGTTGCAACTTTTCAATACTCTGAACATTGCAGAAAATGTAAGATTTGCAGCAACATCAAAGATGAAAATGACAAACCGGCCATGTACAGCTACAAGTAAATGTAACAGTTTAAGGCAGACTTCATTGTTAGCATCGCCGCTACACAAAATAAGGTAAGGCATCACCATTAATGCCATCAAATTATTTATTCAATCAAAAGTTGCAACACACTATGACACACTGATCATAGTGGGGACATTTTTACAAAGTTAAAATTGCTCATTTTTAAGAACAGTCAGGGCCGGCCTTAGAGGCTGGTGCCCTCTAAATAATAAATAAATAAATGCCGGTAAGCGCCCTTCCTCATTTTCTGCCTTGAGGTAACAAATGGACAATTAAATAAGGAAATGCACTTTTCACCCCTTTAGCTCTCTTTCTCACACTTTTTCATCGGCCCGGCTGCACTTATTTGCTAATAAAAGAGTAAATTGTAGTGACACTGACTAAATAACTTTAAGCTAACAATATCAGGGACCAATTGTGTATTAGTATTATAATAAATACAGTTATTTATGACAATAAAAATCGTAATTTTTTGTCTTAAAACAATTGTGATGTCTAATGTGTGTTGCGGTTTACGGGGCTAAGGTTAAGGTTTGGCTGGGTTGAACCCTAACCCTATGGCGGCAGCGTGGGGGAGGTTGAGGGCTTTCCAAATCTCAGGGAGGCAGATGTGAAGAGTGTGTATCTTGTGATTTAAAGTGAGATCCTGCAGGCTGAACTATCCCCATGACAGCAGTCCACTGTTGAAAATTTATTGCACTTCAGAGGCAACTCCTCTTTCATCTCCACTGCGTAGCCTACACAGCACTATGTAGACCCTACACGTCACCAGCCCAATAACCAAAAGAAGTCTTTAATTGTTTTTTAAGAGTTGGAAGCTGGTGAAGCGTTGCACATTTCAAGTTTCAAGTTTCAAGTTTATTTGTCATATGCATTTAAAAGTACAGTGTACAGTGAAGTGCAATGTAATTGCATTTTTATAATGTTGCCAAACCATACCAGTATGCATCCAGTTAAGATGCTTTCTATTGTGGACCGGTAGAAGTTGATGAGGGTTTTAGTGGACATACCATGTTTCTTTGAACACCTCAAAAAATATAGTCTCTGTTGTGCCCTTTTTATGACACAGCTGATGTGCAGGGACCAGCAGATGGAGTCAGAAATATGGATGCCTATAGGAACTTGAGGCTGTTTTCTATTAATTTCACAGTATTTTACAGTTAATTTACTGTTTAAAGATACATTATATAGCTGTTTTTCACCTTTCTTTTACATTATCTTACTGATTTGTTTTAATGCACTATTTAGGTTGTATTTTTTACATACATTTTAATAAACATTATTTTTTATACAATTTTTTTAATACAATTAAAGGCACTTCTTAGGAAAAAAGGCTATAGTAGACTTGTTGACACTTTTCCCAACATGTCTGTCTATAGCTGGCTACAAGCACAGAATGCAAGCCATAACAACATGTGAGTGAAGAACAATAAAGCTTATTCACTGATTTTCCAATCATGTACAATGTACAAGCCTCACATGTGCAGATCAGGTCCCAGAATTAAAGAAATACTGCATGAAACTGTTACTGATGATACTTTAGACAGTTGATCAGCAGTAAAGTGCTGTTTCTTAAGAATGTATTATAGTTCAGTTAAAAAACAGCCTATGAGCGTAATTTAACAGGTTTTCTTTTGTATTAACAGTAAAGCACTGTTTTTAGCAATAACAGGTTAATACTGTTGAAATCCTGCTGTAAATTAACAGCAATTGTTTACAGGGGTATAGTTGCGTCTTGACAGCAGGGAGTGAAGTATGCTGGTATCTGTAACCTGATTGGTTGTCTCTGCAGCCTCCCGGCTCGTGGCTATAAAAGCCAGCAGCCGTCACTTGGTGAGTCAGAGCGCAGCCGGAGCGCGTCTAGACTCACTGGACACACCGTGAACTCTCACTGCCGGAACTGAAAGAAGAAATCACAATTATTCACTGAGCATCAGGCCAATTAGCGGAAACTCTGCTGGAATATTGATCATCTGGAAATTTTTGCTCTGGTCCACTCCACAACAGCGGTCCGGTAAGTTTTCAATTGATAACGTCTTTGACCTTGATTTAGACTAGTCAGAGAGTTTAATTGTGCGTGGTGAAGGAGGGGTTTGACTTTTGCAGAAGTAGCCAAAGCCACATGACTGAATACTGCGCCTCTTTTCATGACTTCTGAACTATACTGACGCAATGGAGAAAACTTTTATTTTGTAGAAAAAGGTGCATCTCTCTCTATATGTTTTTTTTTTAATGTGTGGAGTCTGTCTTAAACTTAATTATAGGGCTGGTGATTTGACTTCGAGAACCATTTCACAATTGTATTAACTGCAGAATCATAACTTTGCATATCAAATAATCCTAGATTTCATTGTTTTGTTCACACACCCTAGAATTTAATCTGTACCACTTTAAGAGTACAACAATGTAGTTAAGTTAGTGACTTAATCATTTATTAATGGTGAACAGCCAGCATTCATTCATGCACTAAATCATCATGAGTCATGCATTAGTTACGCATTACCTAACTATATGATTTCTACCCTACAAATCATATAGTAGGAAAAGGTGCATCTCTCTGTGCATGTTTTTTTTTTTTTTTTTCTATGTGTCTTGAACTTATTTATAGGGCTGGTGATTTTATCTTCCAGATTTCATTGTTTTGTTCACACACCCTAGAATTTAATCTGTAGCACTTTAAGAGTACAACAATGTAGTTAAGTAATGTTTAACTAATGCATGACCTGTGATGATTAACGCGTTAATTAATGCAGGCTGTATCATGAATTCCTGTTGCTCACCATTAACAAATGATCAATTCAATATGACTTTATAGTTCATATTTAGTCCTAATGGATCATCAATTAAGGGATGTTCATTTACATTTACTTCATTCATTATTCCAGTTACTTAACAGTGGATTTCAGACTCATATATTTGCTCAACAGAACACCATTTTCATAGAAATATAAAGATTAAAAAAAAAAATTCCAACTGGTCTTTTACATGTTGCTGCATGACCCAGTGGTATTTATATAACACTTACTAGTTTTTGTCTTTTGACATTCACGAGCTTCGCATGCGTTGATTGACAGCTGCTTTAGAGACTCATTGGCTCTGACTGGTTGTAAGTCAAATGTGCCATCTCAGTCAGGGAGTATTGTAGTATACTAATATACAGCAGCAACAATCTGTGAAATGGATGGTTTATTTACATTTTAGCACTCTCGTGCCATTTTAGGAAGAGAGAATTTGCAAATGTGATCGCAAATGATGATGTAAAAAATCAGATATGTATATGAAGAAATGCTAAAATGGTTCCTTTCTCACAAAATGTTAATAACACTATCAGGACAGAAAATTTGCAAACCACACCCGGCTTTAACTATTTCAAATGGTACAGCAACTTAACAGTATTCCTCTCCTCTTGGGTGCGGTGGAATCATATAACAAGTGGACGTTGTTACCGTGACGTCACCCATTGGTTTGTGGATTGCAGTTTTGAAGCCTTGAGTTTTGTGTTTTGGCCATCTGGGCCATCTTGGGTTTTTTTGCAACCAGAAGTGACACAAGAGGGTGGTGCTAAGTACAACCGAATCCTGAATAAGGTATTTTTAGGAGACCAAAATGTTATAATTAACTTTCATGAACTGAAAACACACTGTGAAAGGGTTAAAGTTGTTAGACGAAAATGCGGACAACTTGCAGACCGGACAATACCGTGGTAGCGACCTGTCAATCACAAGGTAGCCCCGCCCTTAAGCATACCCTGCTTTATGTTCTATTTGACTCTAAATGGGACCATAATTTACTAAATGAACATCATGCTGTATTGAAGAAGACTTTAAACTAGCGATTGAGACCACAAACTCATGTTTACAATGTTTACTGAGGTAATAAATCTGGTGAGAAGTAGACTCATTTTCTCATAGACTTCTATACAATCAAACTTCTTTTTGCAACCAGAGGTTGCCAACTGGGTGGGATCTTGCAAATGCCACGAGGAGCACTGAAAGGAGGCAGAGAAACCTGATTTTTTCACAGACTATCTGTCTCATACCGTGACTGTCACTCATATCCCTACTGTCGGGATGTAGTGACAGTTTGAGCAAGTGTGAACAAATCACATAAAGTCATACAGTAGTGACTTAATCATTTGTTAATGGTGAACAACATGAATTTATGATACACCCAGCATTAATCATGCGCTATATCATCATGAGTCATGCATAAAGTTAAGCATTACTTAACTATATGATTTGTACCCTTATAATAAAGCGTTACCATTTCATTTTTACAGCTATTAAACTCAGACTTGAATTTTTTATAAGCCATGTAAAGCCGATGTTTTAGATGGATCCACACCAGTCAATTTCCATGACCTGCAGCTTAGTGCAGCACATGTATTGGCCTTATGCACCGTGATGGATGGACTTGATGGATGGACGTGATGGATATTATATTGTTGCCCTCACAATAACATATTTACATCAAAAGAATGGAACTATGTCCAATTCACTGGCTTTTTGCCTTATAGTCCAGGTTTATTGCATCTTCTCACAGAGAGGGTTGAGTTTCCTTAAAAGTTAACTTAAGTTAGCCTATTTAAGGGTTTCTCCTTATCTTGATCTTATGCTTAAGCAATTCCTTAAAGTTAGTTAAAGGGGAACTATGCGCACATCTTCAAAATTCCCACATTATTCCTATGGTCTAAGACGTTCCAAAAAATATTAGCAAACATGAACAACTCTCTCCCAAATCCGAAAACTAAAGGCTAAAACTCATATTTGTGATGTCATAGTGTATAAAGTGTGGAACCGCTCCATAGACAATGAATAGGAGAGATGTTCTAGATGACGCTTAGAGAAAACAGTGGAATGATCTGAGTACATGGAAACATTTTCTCTTTCCTAACTGAGAACACTACAATAGAATAAATCTCATTTGGGTTTAAAAAAAGAAAACAAACATTCTCTGGGTCCACAAAATGAGCCTCCCTTTCATTGTCTACGGAGCAGCTCCAGACTTTATACCCTATGACATCACAAGTTTGAGTTTTAGCACTTTAGTTTTTGGATTTGGGAGAGAGTTGTGCATGTTAACTTATGCTTTTTGCACTGTCTTGGACTATAGGAATAACATGTATGAATTTTGAAAATGGGTGTAGTTCCCCTTTAAACCGTTGCACAGATGACCTTAGCAACCAAATTAAGGAAAAAAAACTTAAAGTACCTCTGATTCTATCTTAATCGAAACATGGCGGAGTTCATAGTGATATATGAAGAAAATGAAAGCATCCCGAGAAGAGTATGTGACCGGGAGAACTCATTTTACACTAAAGATTTGACAGGTAGTCAATCCATGATTCGTCCCGCTGTCTGGAGTTTTAGCACCGCAGCTGGGCTCTTCCAACCCCTTTGCAATTAATGATTGCTTTACGGTTTTGGGATCTGTCCAGTCAGTAATAGGCGAGGTGTTACTTGAATTATTCCCATTGCAGTTATCTCTCACATTCGTTGTTTTCTGTTGCTTGCTTGGAATTGTATTCCTCTAAAAGTATTCCTCTGGCCAATTTGGTTTTCTTGCCTTAACTAAGAAAAATGTTTAACGAATTCTGTACAACACACTTAAGTAAGTCCCTCACTTAAGCATAAATTAAACCTTAAGTGTCATACTTAAGGAGAACATTTAGATGTTTTGTGTAGCCGGCCCCAGCTGGCAGAAAAGCGATATTTTACACTTTCAAAACGAATCAAAAATGAGTCTATAAACATTTAAAAGACACAAACGTGTAATTAGGGTTCAGTGGAGCTGAAACCCAGCTGGTGTTTTTCATTTTGAGTCATCCTCTCCCATCTTTATAAACATTGTGACTGCATGTGCATCGGTGTTTGCACTTTTACTCACGTGCAGCATTCCTGTTTTGACCGTAAGGTGTTCCTGTTATTACAATCTGGTGATGGGGAGGACAAAATAACAGGAACACCTTTCAATGTCAATACATTACAACACCAAACACTACAAGCTCAAAAATTACCACAGGGTTGAATCAACACAGGGCAGGAGTATACTGCATCAGTGTCCTGGATTAGTTTTCCTGTAATTATATTCCCATTCATGAAAATAAACAGAACTTTGCACGTAGTCCTATGCTAAACTTCAATACTCAAGTGGCATTGCTGGCCAATAGTCCTGATGGTGGTGTTATGGCAAAAGTTGAAAACTTTGAAAATTCATAACAAATCAGTCGTATGTGCTAGCACTTTACAACTTTCACCAACATGTAGGCCTGTACAAGCATAAATGTTCAGCTGGCAGAAAGTCCATTCCTTTGTTTTTCTCAAAAACTGAAAACTGTTTATATTTTTTTTGCTCAATTGACACCAAACTTACAACGCTGCATCTTCCTCCACAAACAGTCCAGCCAGATTTGTGAATTATCAAAAATTGAGCCCACAGATTGTTTTATTGTAAACAGCTACTGCAAATTCCCACTAAATAAATCTCAAATGTTCATGAAAAAAATGACAACATTTTGATTTCACGGTAGATGTAATGTGGTAAATTGTGTGTATGTCAAAAACTGAATTTTTGACTATATGTTGAATTCTATCCTTGTGTAAACTATTAAACATCAGTTATGGAGTTATGGAGCAAACAATCTTTGTCAAAATAAATTACAGGCATTCTGTACAACAGACACATGATTTCAAAGATATTTTTCATTTAAGTTGTTTTAAATAATTTTGGTCCGGACATTTCTCCTGATGGACCCTCCTGTATTTCACATTTGTCTTCTTCTTGTTCTTCTTCTTGTTCTTCTTCTTCTTCTTCTTTTTCTTCTTCTTCCTCCTCCTCAAACTGCCCGGCCCCAACTCACTGCTGTGCAGCAACTATGATGTTTGAGTTGTATTTTTGTGAAGTTTTTCATACAACTAAACAGTGTTGGGAAAGTAACTAAGTACATTGACTCAAGTACTGTATTTAAGTACAATTTTGAGGTACTTGTATTTTATTTGAGTATTTCTATGTTATGCTACTTTATACCTCTACTTTGCTACATATAGAAAGTATATAATAAGTGTATAAATTACAATATATTCTTAGGATTAAACCAGTAGTTCCCAACCATTTTGGCTTGTGGCCCATTGTCTTGTTTCAGAAGTTATCAGCTTCACAAAAGAGACATTTCCCCCCTAAACTTCTCACATGGTTTCATTTAATTACTGCTTAAATGAAATCATATGAGAAGAGTCCCAAAGAGGTCAAATTATCCAATATTTCACCAAGAAAGCAACAATTAGAGAAAAGTTCAAATCACCAAAACTCTGCAGATTTATCTTGGGACCCTTTGGAGGGGCCCGCCCCCTAGGTTTGGAACCACTGGAGTAAACTACCGAAGTATTTCAAACTTGATGCATCAATATTAATAATCTTTCTAAATGCTGAGTTATGCTTTGACCCGGTCATTCTATAACTTCATCAAATTATCAAACCACCGGCACAATATTAATAATAACATTAAGTCATTCCATTTCACAAGCTCAGGCTCAAAGTCACATTTTCTTCTAATACTGGGTATTTGTTTCTCAATGTTCCACTCAAATATAATCCATTTTGCAAATTAATTCACCCTCCCAACATCTTTGACTGCCTTCAGGTCATTCTCATGACTCCTGTTCACTCTGGCATAGTTCCTCAGCTCTCACTCGTTCTTTCCCCTCCTCTGACTTTTCCTTTTTCCTCCTATTGTTCTTCTTACAGTACAGTACAGTAAATAAAACTGTCATTCATCTCAATCATGGCCTCTTTTCTTTCTTTCCATTACGTTCTTGCATTACAGTGTTGTTGTTTTTTTACTTTTCTAACACTTTTAACAACTTTTTCTCATTTCTCATGCTCCCCTTCCCACACACAAACACACATTTTTTGACCTGTAACTTCCCCTCCACTTTCACCTGGCTGCTTGCCAACTTTCCACCTCCTTCTTTCTTTCTTTCTTTCGAGCAAAGCCAGCACAGCTCAAGGTCAGAGATAAAGCCAAATGTTTTAAATTAAGAGGATCAGTCCAGTTAAAAAAACTCAGCTTTCCAATTAGATCAGACAAGCCTGCACTGACATGGCCTAATGAGGTACCATGTTATACCACACAAAGGCATTATTCAGCTGATAGAGAGGAGACGTAAGGACGGACATTTTTCAAAACTGATTTCTTGTGATGTGTGTGTGAGTGCATCCATGTGACTGCGTGTCTTTGTGTGTGTGAACAGAACGAGCCTCTGTGTTTTTGAGCCGAATTTGGCTATCAATGCCAGTTGCGTTTGAGAGTGTGTGTGTATGTGTGTGTGTGTGTGTGTGTGTGTGTGTGTGTGTGTGTGTGTTTGTGTGTGTGTTTCTATGGTCTGTAAGTGGAGAGTGTTAGATGTGATCATTAAAAACAAAAGCATTTGTTCTCCGAAAGCATTTCCTTTCCGAAAGATGGTGTAAAGAGGTTTGCACATCAGCTGTGTGAGTGTGTGTGTGTGTGTGTGTGTGTGTGAGTGTGTGTGTTGTGCGCCCTGATTGCGTGTCGCTACAGATATTGCCGCCATCATCAATCATACTGAGAGACGCCCGAGGGCATTCGGGGGGTACACATGATTCTTGAACGCTCAGAGCCCAGCTACGGTCCTCTGTGAGAGAAAGAAAGTATATCTGTCACACACGCACACAGAAACACTGTTTGTCATCCGACCTATAACCTCAGTTATCACATCTGTTTTATGTTCTCTTCTCTTTCTGTTCATATTACCCCTCTCCTTTATTTTTAGAGATTCTTATCCGATACACAAAAGTGTTCTCTGTGTTGTGATGCAACGTATCCTCATACAATGGTTCATATGATGTCTTACAAAAAGTTATTCCTCATTTTCCTTCAAAATAAACTTCAGTTTTCTCAGAAAAACGAATTTGTTAGTTTTAGGCAACATAACTACTTAGTTAAGTTTAGGCAAAATAATTATTTAGTTAGGTTTAGGCAACAAAACTACTTAGTTACGTTTAAATAAAAAAAATACTTTGTTAGGTTTAGGGAACAAAACTACTCAGTTAGTTTTAGGCAAATAAAACTACTCAGTTAGTTTTAAGCAACTAAACTATTTAGTTAGGTTTAGGCAACAAAACTGCTTAGTTAGGTTTAGGCAACAAAACTACATACTTAGTTTTAAGTAATAAAACTACATAGTTAGGTTTAGTCTACCAATATGTATAGCTACGAACGGTGTGAGAACAGCCTGTGTAATGACATACATTGTATACATGTACATGTGCTGTTAATGCTCTCTTGCTATTTAATGGAATATAAAAAAAATATCAGAAACAAAATGTTGAGAACCACTTTCCTCATGAACAAGGATCAAGCTTAATCTCTTTGAATCAACTGCGCCATCGATACTTGAACCTTGTTTCCGCTTTGAACATTTACTTTAATCTGCCTGACGAAGAGCAGGATCAGGCTCCAGTAAGCTGAGCTCCCTGGTGTGTGGATGCTTTTGCCCTTAGTTCATCACCAAACATAAGTCTGTGATAGTTCAACAAAGTTGAAAGTCTGTACAAACGTGATCCTGTACATGCAACTTTTTTGTGTGCTGATAGTTCGTCTACTCTCTCCGCAGGACAAACACGCTTGGACTCACAGACCCACGCTGCCAGGCCCGGAGCAAGGTCCAATGTGTGGATGTGTGTATGAGTGTCTTTTAAACGTGTATTTTTAGACCGCCTTTTAGTTAGCGTGAGCGTTTTGCTGCGTGAGTGCTGTGAGGCTGGTGCGAGGATGAGGGCCGTC
>CAKALG010026616.1:0-10438 GCA_916700815.1 Helicolenus hilgendorfi | reverse complement strand
ATTCCCTTCCTATTGAAGTATAACTTGAGGGCTATCACTTTGGACATGCTTACTACAGTGACTGCTCCAGAAATGACTCTCCATCAGTGTGCGATTCCACCTGCACAGGACACACACTCACAGGAGAAAAAAAAAATCACCAATGAAAGGTGAGAACCATAAAGGTCAACGATGCCATGGGGGATTTTTTTTTTCTTCACACCGATAAAGATCAATTTGAGCGTCTGAGGCTGTTGGTAATAAGATATAAGATGGTTGTAGGGGGACTTGTCTGCCAAAAATCTATAGCAGGGGCCATCAATTTTACCCTGCCAACTGGGAGTTACAGTGAAGACTCGACAGGCAGCACACACACACACCCACAAAATATAATAAAACGGTGTACACCTGCTTCTAGTTTCTCTGGGATCTGCCAGCTTTTATTTGAAACTTTTTCCTCCATTTCTTTACCATCTACATATTTATTCTCTCACTGTTATTATTCCGCTGTGGGTGGCCATGCGGGTGCATTCGGGGCTAGGCCCTTATCTCTCCAAATTAGACTGGCAGCTGGCATTTTCCTTCACACGGAGATTACAGAGAGGGCGAGGGAGGGGAAAAGTTTTCTCCCCGCTACTTTTATCGGACACGGCGCTGACCTTCACGGCGCGGGGTCTGACACCGCTCCAACCACTAAACTCTCCCCTCATCCAGACAAGCTGGGAGAGAAATTGAAAACGGAGGGGGGAAAAAAAGTAGTTTGAAAGGTATCTGACACTTTTATACTGACTACCCATCCTTAACAAAAGCATCCACATATAATCTCAGACAGAGTCAGCATAAATGTCAGATAATTGGTACACTTTAAAAACTATACTTCTGAGTAAGTGAGATAACATTTACATTTAAAATCTAGTCTGATTTGTTTTAATTAGCAATTTGATCTTGTTTGGTTTAGCTAAAGGGTGGTGCAGGGAGGATGTGTTTTTGTAGGCCAACCAGGAAGTTAGCATCGTACTGGTTCCCTCGACAAAAAGCCAATGGGATTGTTCCATTTAGATTATTGCAGAAAATAAGCTCTGTGGCAAACACACGTTTATGATACTTACATGTTTTCTAGTGTGTATTCTAAATGTAACTGTCAGAAGTAATAAGCTAACATTAGGCTAAACGAACTACACCACGGTCGCATGAACGCAATTATACACAACCAGGCTGTAAAGGTGGACAAGTTGGCATTATGACATTTAGTCGTCTCATTTAGCCGTTTGTTAGCAACCAAATTTTTTGAGACACAGAGTTGGATATTTACTGATGTATTTTATGTCATAGAACAAAACGTTAAAATCTCTTCAGCTTGTGTTAACAACAGACCTTATCTCAGGCATCTAACTAAAATCCCATTGGCTTCCTGACAAAGGAACCAGGAGTGCTAAAATGCTAACTCATTTCCAGGTTTTAGGACTCATTTAGGACTCCATACATGGGGCGTGTCTGTTACGGATCATCTAATATGTTTTAACACTTATTTTAAGGTCTGAAGTAGCATCTTATTTCAAGTTATAGTATTCTATTCTCAGCTTGTTCTTATGGCAAAATATTAAATTAAATTTCTTTTATTTTGCATTTTTGATTCATCTTTTCAACCTGTCAACTTCCATTGATAACAATAGTGCTTCAGATGGTTTACATTTCATTTAGCTATACAATTAACAGAACTATAGTCTCAGGATGAAGGAAAATGATGGCGGAACTACGGCGGCTTTCAGGTAATGTAAAACGTGAAAGGCTCTCTCTAAAGCCAGCGTTTGGTTTGTCCATTCTGGGCTACTGTAGAAACATGGCGAAGCAACATAGTGGACTTCGTGATGTTGACCCGCTCACTATGTAGATATGAAAGGCTCATTCTAAGCTAACGAAAACACAATAGTTCTTAGTTTCAGGTGATTATACACTAATGAAAACATAATTATGAATATTATATTCAATTTCTGCTAATAGATCCCCCTGAATCCTACACATCGGTCCTTAAAAGTCAGTGAGAGTCATCCTCTGGGGACCTTCAATCTCTAAAGCTAATTTTGTCTCAATCCATCCAAAAGCTGATGAGATATTTCAGTCTGGACCAAACTGGTGGACCCAAAAGTCAACAATGCCATCGCTGACTGGTGGACCCAACAGTCAACATTGCCATTGCTGACTGGTGGACCCAACAGTCAACAATGCCATCGCTGACTGGTGGACCCAACAGTCAACAATGCCATCGCTGACTGGTGGACCCACAAGTCAACAATGCCATTGCTCTAGCCACCTCGCCAGATGTCCGCTGGCATGGCGTCTCAGTGTTTAGCACACACATCTCCCAATATGAAGGTCATGAGTTCTTCTTGCTTGTGTGTTTTGTTGTCTGGAAACAAGGTGAAAGGGACCCTGTGGAGTTTTCATGTAAACAAACAGAAGGTATGTTTGCAGTCAGTGCTACTCCCGGAAATAGATTGTGTGTCCTTGAGGTCTAAAAAAAAAGGTGGAACTTTTACAAAGCTAATTTTAAATCCAACATTGTGTGCATCCATTTTTACTAACTTGTAGTCTTCTTCTTCTTCTGTCTTTTCTGGTGCATTGATGTATATTTTGGTGTGTTACCGCCACCTGTTGATCAGTGGAATAGCATGACACCCTTGGTGACCTCTCTACGTGTTCTTCCGTGAATTACCGTTACGAACCTATTTGTGATATGTAAAAAAAAAATACATTTCCTTCGAAACGCAATTCACAATGCAGTTTTGTGGTATGGGAACGTCATTTTTTAGGAGACAGGGCTGCAGACTTTCTTATTTCAAGCAAAAGAATGCTCATATCTAAATGTTTTCACTCAAATTCGACGTGGCATTATTGTGCAGTGCAGCTTGAAATGGGTGGCATTACACGAGTTGGCAGTGTGTGAAAAGAGCCAAGACAAAAAAAAAAAGAGAAAAAATGTGGGGGATGAAAATATTGAATTATCGAGTGCGTCATCTCCCGGCTTACATAGAGAAAACCTGTGTAAAGTTCACAGCAGTAAGAGAGGAGAATCACTTTTATCCGGGGTGTATTTCAATCACTTTTCATTACGGAGGCTCAGAAGCGGCGGCTTGCTGACGCCTGCTGACAAGCTATAGGGTTGAACATAAAATCTCTCGCCGTGTAGGTAGAATCAAAGCATGGAGAAAACACACCTCCCTGGGGAGCCGGCTTCTCCAGCAATTATCCTCCAACGGCTCGCATCACCTCGCATATCGAACAACTTTGGAGTAATTGACTCACAGTCTGCCACTGTTAATTTGTGCATAGCTGGTGTACAGCAAGTCAAATCAATTGTTATAGTGTAATGTCAGACGTAATTTATGGGAGTGTATGCACCTATAATGTATGCTACTTGATCCCAGTTTGTACAGTTTCAGTGCATGTGGGGATCATTACATTCCTTTGCCTGCTGTTTTTCCTTTATTTTTCCATCTTGTGAGGATGATGTGGTCAAGTGTGTAAGTACACTGGAAAAGTCAATTCATTGTGGTTTTTCACCAATTTAGCTATTGATCAGACACATTAAAAGTAGCACAGTGTGATTCATCTGGCTGGCGAGTTGTTGAAACAAAGCTTAACAAATGTTTGATGAGAGATTTTGTATTTCTGTGTCCATGCGGCCTTGGATTAAAAATAAAGATTTATACTGATTCTGAATTGCAGCTTTATTTTATCTGAAAAAACTAAAATGCAGAACTTTTTGTATCAGAGCATCTGACCTGAAAACCTTTAAAGATTGTTCGAAATGGCAGTATATAGATCTACCGACAGCTGTCAAATCGGAATAAACGGGTGGAGAAACATGACAAACGTGGGCAAGAGTATGAAAAATGATGTTATGGCCTTCGCAGTCGCTTCCCAGCGGATCGTAACCCAACTGAACACCAATGGGAGATTTTGGAGTAGACTAGACGGCACTCTCCACTAACATCAACGAAACGCCAAAACGCCTTTCACTGTATTTTCAGTACATTTCATGGTTGACATGAAAGAAAGAAGAGAAAAAAAAGAAAGGATGAAATGAAGGAAAGAGGCTACAAAATGATGAAATAAAAGAGCGGATAAATAGCGAGGAAAGGAGTATTGATGAAGTCATCAAAGGAAGAAATATAAAAAGGATGCATGAAAGAACTAAATAAAAATGGAAAAGAGGGTAAAAGAAATTTATGGAAGACAATTTCCGCCACTCAAAGAAAAATAAAAAAAAATAAAAATAGCATTTCATAGCTATGACTTGGTATCTCGTAGAAATTGGCACTAATATATATACACTGTATGTGCTGGATATTTTTCCGGTAATGGATTTCGATAAAAAACAAACTAAGAAGGAAGAAAAAAAAAGACGTAAGTGAGTGAGGAAGGAGGCATGATGGAAAGAAAGAAAGAAGAGAGGGTAACACTTTCTAATAAACATCATTTAAAAATGCTAAATTGATAGTTAATTAAAATGATTTGTAAACCTTAATGAAATTGTTTGGATGGCTATTATAAAAGTTGCAACTGATGATTATAATACCTTGTTAAATGGTTAATAAATACTTTGTAAAGCATCTATAAACAATATTTAGATAGATAAATAATACTTAATAATTGGTTTCTGATCTATGCTTATAGATGTTTTTCAACTGATTTATTAAAGGTTTACAAATAATTAACAAATACTTAATATATTATATAAAATGTTAAAATGTGTGCAACAATAAACTGCTAATAAATACTTAAAATAACAGACATGATTGCATTACTAATAATTAGTAAACATTATTAATCATCATTTCATTAATGTTAGCAATAAAATAACTATTAACTAAGTTCAATTAACTATCAATTAAACATTTATAAATGATGGTTATTATAAGATGTTACCAAAGACGTAAGGAGGATGGAGGAGGAAGGATCCTGGTCCCAGATCTGTGGATAATTGCATACATATTTGATTTTTTTCAGCCAATCACACGACGCGTCGCTGGTTGGAAAACAGCTGACCGATCAAGAGCTTTGCAGGTGGGATTAAGAATGGGGACAGCACCTTCCCGTACCAAAGCCAGGAAAGTAACGACAGAAACATTTCCAGCAAAGTGGCGCCAAGCCTGGATGAGACTAAAGGTTAAATTGACATATTTCTTCCATCATCTTGAAAAACTGCTCCTAGTAACCGATATCAGAGCTTCCACGTCGGGTGAAAATGATATCGGCGAGATGGATACGTCACTCGCTACTGATTGGTTAAGGCAAAACAAAACAACTCCCTCCTCACAAATTGACCAACATGAATACATGTAAGACGGAGTAATGAAATGAAATGTGTTATTATAAGGCTTAAAGGGAAGGAAGAAGATAGAAACACTGATGAAAGAAAGGAAGGAAGGAGATGCTAGATGGAAGAAATGATTAAACACCACCTACAGAGGTATTGATGAGAAATCGACTTGTAGCTGGAGGACATGAGAGGTTGAAAGGGGCAAAAGAGGCTAAGTTGCCAGACCTCAATTTCCCCCTCACACACACACATACTGTACAGTACACACACACACACACTCCTCCACCACTACTCCCACTGTACTCTAGCTCTCTTCTCTCTGCCTCTCCTCCATTTGTCTCTCCTCTCTCTGTGTTCAACAAATTCTCTTTCTCTCTCTCTCTCTCTCTCCCACTCTACGTCCGCCTCTCTCTACCACTTCTCGGTGATTATAAATAACCTATGGAAGACGTTTCAGGGAGTGCAGCCTTGCCGCAGGAGCTGTCCCTGCAAATGGAATATAATAACCCACCCCCACCACCACCACCACCACCATCATCATCATCATCATCCTCCCCGCGTGCTGCAGGTCCAATTGCTGCAGCAGGAAATATCAGTAATTAGGCAGATAGAAGAGTCTCCCTGCAATTACTGCCTGATATGCGAGACATTCGTTAAGCTTGTTAGCGGGGACCGGTAGCTTCATTAGGAGAGGAGTGAGCGGCGGCAACAGCAATAAAGTTGATTTATATCCACAGTTCTGCTGACCTTTGTCGCACATCACCCGCCATTCTCTTATTCTCTTATTTGCATCTGTCATCAAAATGGAATTTCATACCGAAACAATAATAAAACACAATCTTCAGAGAAAACAGGGCGCTATTAGTGAGAGGAAATATCAAGATTCATTCACATGGAGACAGATGTAGAGGAATCTGTGCCACTGCATGGTGGTAATCGTCCAATGACATGTCATGTCATGTAGAGAAACAGCCTTGTTTATTTAGCAAATATGGAGACACATGGTGTTCAATTGATAGCACCGGAAGATACAGGACGGTAAACTTAGAAACGGAGGAATCTATGATATATATTGTTTTAGTATACCTCCGACATAAAAGCTTTTCAGGAACCAAGACAGCCAATCATTTTATAACATTTACTGCCATGTTTTTTTTAGCTTACGGAAAAGGTTTTGAAAATGTTTCCAGTGCAAAACCAGTCATCAAAATGAACCAAAATGTAGTTATGAGGCTTTTAAATGACAACAACATGGCCGGATTAACCTATTACAGGGCCACAGGGCAAACATTTGCTGTTGGGACCCTGCTGACCCCCCCACACTACTAAACCCCATGTGCATCGTGTATGTCTTCTTTTAATGTCAAGTTCCCATTAATTTCCAGTGCACACATGTGAACTTCCTACGGTACCAGAGGCCCAAAAAACAGCCGATCCTGGAATATTTTACAGGTGTTCTTGCAGTTTTTGTGGTAATTTGATGAAATGCATCTTTAATAACGTAAGTACAACGTGAGCACAATATAAAGAGTGTGTTCCAATGCACGTACTTCCAGAAGTACACTTCAATGTAGTGCACTCTGTACTCACTTGAATAGTGCGTAAATTTCAGCGGGATAGTGTCGTCTCAAATCGAATACTCTGCGGCGCACTGACCGGAAATGACGATCGCAACATTTGACCGCGGCAAAATATCTTCTGAAAAAAAAGGAAAACACAGTGGAAATTACGTTTCCGACGTCATAGACAACGCCTACGATGTGTCCTTCTGTCGGCTGAAAATGTACCGGTATGTTTACGTATTGTATTGTTTTTTTCTGTTATCAACGTCTGTTTGACTAGTGGTCGTGGCTCCGCCCCTTCCGCTACGTAGCCAAGATGGAGGCAAATGAGTGTGGAAAGTGTCCATCGTTCCACACTCAACGATCTGACCGTTTTGAGTACAACATCTGGGTACTTTGAGTGCACTGCATTTGCCGTACTACCCAATTGGAACGCACTATGCACTCAAAATATTGAGTATGTAGTACAGAAGTATGCGGATTGGAACACACCGAAAGACAAATTCCAAACAAATTTGTAATCGATCAAATTACCAATTGGGTGGAACCTGGAGCTTTTGGGCCACTTGCCCGCATTACCCAGATGGATCAATCGGTTCAATTCGGTTTTGGAAAACAAGTACAGTATGTTGAGTTACAGTGTTTTACAATTGCTTTAGCTCAATTTTCACAACAGAGTCTTAATTTTCGAAACGTTTAACACAAAATGCTTTATTCGCAAATGTGGGCCTCAAAAAGTCTCGCCTACTTAAAATACAGCATTAAGTGAGTCAGTTTTGCTCTTTACATTCAGAGTTTTTCCACATTGAAACTTTGCCGAGAGAATTGAGCCAAAGCAAAATACTGTAATATGTTGAATGCATTTGACAGAATGTGAGGTTCAGTATGTCTGCAAATGTTCTCGAGGAGTTGGAGAAAATCAGCCTTTCGTTAGGAACTTTCTTCAGCCATCAAACTCAAAACTAAATTATTTTTACTTCCGTGTTGACAAACCATATGAACGCTTTCTAACAGGCTGAGACGCCGCGCACAACTTGAGTGTAACTGACACATAATGACAGTTACTGTCAGTCCTACTACGCAGCTTAGACAGTCGATTCATGAGCAGAGGACACTGTGTATTCCAGGAGAGAAAAAATCCTCACGAAAACAAAGCCGGCAGTGAATAGCGGAGACACGGTGCCTTTTAAACGGCCACCGTTTGCAAGCAATGATTAAGTCTTTGAAAGTTTTTCAAACAAACGCAATTACTGAGTGCACACACGATCATCAGTTAGGAGGTTGTGGAAATGAAAGTCCTGCAGAAGTTTGCCAAAATTGAGGTGGTGACTTTTTGTTTTGTATTTTGTTCTTTCAAGCAGTATGCAAAATAGTCAGAGGAAACACACTGCTTTGATTTTGTTCCTTTTACGGTTTTAAAAATTATAAAATAATAAAAAAAATAACAGGAGATCAAAGATAGCTACAAATATCAACGTAGATAAAGACAAAAAAAATAATTTGTTTTCCTTCTATTGTGCTAATTCTCTGCAAACAAAAGCCTCAAAGTGAGGATGAGTCGATGTGTTTTATGTCCTTTTAGGCAGCAGACTTTAAAATTGTTTTAATCCTGCGCAGGTATGACTGCTGTAAGCAGCATGAGTATTTGATATATCATTTTTTAGAAATATACCTTAAGTTTGGATTACCTATATCTCTAAGAAACTACTAACTTCTTTCTCAGTGATGACAGTGGAAAGCACACACTGTTCCCAACAGTACGTCTACTTGTTTATTACTACTACTTGCAATACTGTAATGATTCTCCAAAACACTGTATTGATTTTTAATTAACCTCTTAATCTGTCAGAGACTGTAGCAGGTTCAGTTTTAAAGCTAGAGTGAAGATACTGGCATCATATGAAACTAGAACACCTAAGGAATCCATTGGTACCATTGGTATGTCGTACTAGCTTGTCGTGAAGGGACAGATCTGGCAATCTCACAGGCTCTTGGCCTCTGACCTCATGATAAGTGAATGGGTTCTATGGGTACCCACGAGTCTCCCCTTTATAGACCACAAAGGGGACCCCTTTGAAAATGGCGATGCCAGTTTTTCCTCATCAACATTTAGCGCAAGATTGAAGCAACGGTGCCCGCAGCAACCTCCGAAAGATTGATTGCGTTAATATGTTAAAGAAATTAGTGGCTTTACCTTAAAACTGTGTAAAAGATTCAATCTTTCATGAAATCCAACGGCCTACAGAAGCACCTGAAGACTCCTTTAAAACATACCTGCAGACGGCCTTATTCCCAGTTAACTCACAGTAATTGCAGCAGAATAACCCTAACGGTCTGAATTATCATTTCTGCTTAGTTAAATTCTTAACATTATGGCTGAGCCTTTTGAAATGAATTCCTGGTACGGACTGAACTTTAATAATTAGTGTCAGCTCTTTGGGTGAGACATTGGGACAGCTCTGTCTATTTCTCATTTATGGTTCCAGAGCCAGACTACATCGTGATGTTTTATTTTTAGGAAGAGCAGATCTCGCTGCAGTTTTCTTTGACTCTTGGTCACCGTGAACAGCCTGCCGATGCCTCCGTGTTGCAGCGTTTAGTCAAACGTTGTGTACAGCAACTGCAACAAGAAGCAAACATGGTTTCCAAAGCTCAAATGATACCTCTCCAATATTTTGGGAGTAAACACTGCTGCAGTGCTCCGCATACAAATGCGTACTTTTACATTGTCTCATTGCTTGCTCTCTCTTATAAGACTAATTTATCCGTGATAATGTATAGGTAGTTGATATGCAGAGAGCAGAGGCTTCGGCAGCCAGGTTAAAGCAGCCGGAGTAGATCAATATACACGGACTAACACAAGCAAATGTGTTGGTAATGCACCCGTGTGTCACTGGGTAACCATCAGTGACACTGTGATTGTATAGTTGTAGTGTATTGCAGAAGTCTGTGCAAATCAGCAGGGTGGTTAAAGATGGTTTCTATAAACATTTATTAATGAAAGCTTTTTAGAATATGTTTGTTCCTACATGACATGATTTAGATGGGTGAAGGATGGTTTTACTTTCATTTGCTCCTCAGTTTAAAGACCCTAAAAACCTATTTTCTCAAACAGCTTTTTACTATGAGTGACAGTGTCCTACATGAACACACAAACTCTAAATGGTTTTGGGCATTTCAAAACAGAGATTTCTGTATTTATGTTTTTTTTCCGTGCCCTTCTTACAGGTTTGAAGTAGGCGGGACTTAGTGATGTCACGTATTCCAGTGCACCAATCAGAATCTGGCAGTATTTGAATCAAAATCTGTCGACATTCTTAGGGTTGTTTTTCTTATGTTGCCAGGTCAATCAAATCTGATCAAACCTCTGCAGTCCTGATGAAGCAGATTAGCTGAGTTTTTGACTGTTTAACCTTTAAATTATTAGTTAAAATGTCTTTTTCCAAACTTTGGCTTTGATTGTTTCTTAGCAGCTCATGCATATTTCATCTTATAGAGAACTAATTAAGACGTTAAATAAAGGATTCAGGGGTTTTAAAGGATACCCACCTGACATAATAAGTATGTAATACTT
>CAKALG010026615.1:0-10470 GCA_916700815.1 Helicolenus hilgendorfi | reverse complement strand
CATAGGAAAACAATAGCACGGCCAACAGCGAGCGATTTTGCCGCTGATCCCGGGCGGGCGGCTTAACTCCTAGCAAGAAAGCAAATGAAGTGCACTCCACAAAATGTCGAACCATCCCTTTAAATCACGTATGCTGAGATTTCTCATCCCATCTGCCTGTTTCTTTCTCAGCAGTAAAAAGTTGTTGTCCTTGTTTTTGTGTTTGTTTTCCTTTCTCACCATGACAACTGACGGTAGTCACTGCTGTTGTATATCCAGTCTGTATGATGTATGTTAAAGGTTTTTTTTCCCTCTACTTTTTTCCAGCACTGACAGCCAAAAGCTAAAAAGCCTCCCCTGTGACACACTCATGTTCCAACCTACTCTCCGCCCTTTCATCCTCCAGTCATGTTGCTTCTGGACTAAAGAAATGCATATTTGAATGCTTACCAACCATTTTCTCTTCCAGAATATTTCTCTGTCTCTGCAGCAACTCCTATCCCGCTACCACACACACATGCACACAACCTCCTACTGCACCATTACCCCTTCTGCATAAATGCAACACAACCCCAAATTATGGTCAGCCGCTTGTGAAGTTAGTTTTGCTTGGGAAAACCAAGCTGCCATCTTTAATATCATAATGTTACCAAATTATATGGTTCTAATTGGGAACCGTTTGATCACACTTTCTGGCATCTGGTAAGCTTGCGTGTGACCTTAACGGGCTTTTTTTTTTTCTCATCTCAAAAGTATGACCTTTGCTTCTGACCCAGCATAAATTAAGTAAACCACTTAACACCAAGGAGAGGCGTTCACCACCAGTCACACCCTGCATGTAGCCAATACCAACAACTCACTGTGAATATCTGTGATGTAGGTCTGGAGCATCTGCACACAAAACAGCAGCATGTCAAGGCAAAGCGGCAGTACACTAGTACAGTATATAAGAGTGAGCATCAAAAACAAAACTACAGAGAATCGTGGGAGCAGTCGTCAGGTTTCTCTTTTACACAACGATCAATTATTTTGAGGTAATCGCTTCAGCTGTTTATCCATTTATGTACCTATTTATGCATTACTTTTATCTATTAATTCAACTGTTTATCTGTAATTTTTAGCTAACTATTTCACCTGTATATCCATACATTTTAGCGTATCATTTCAACAGTTTATTTATTACTTCTAGCTAACGTCAATTATTCGAACTGTTTATTCATTACGTTTATTTTAACAGTTTATGCATTACTTTTGGCAAACTATTTCAACTGTTTGTTCATTACTTTTAGATAACTATTTAAACAACCTGGACTTCTCAGCTCCCTCGATAACTACATTTCATGCGATCTCCATTGTAACACGTGACTTTAAGGTGTTATAACTCACTCGTGTTGGGTGGAAGGTGCCATATGGTTATATTATTAAAAATCAAATCATAATTTTGTCCAGCCACAGTCTTTCCACTTACCCCCTAACAACTGCCGAAGCACCCCCGCTGGTATTAGTTTGGGAATCACTTATCAAGACCACCACATCTTATGATTTTCCTTTTAGACCATTCCAACAGGACGTTTCCCACAAACTCACTGTGACAAGTATTATTTTAACAGGCATTTAATAAAGTTTAACATTCTTGAGTTGCAACTGCAGTAAAAGCAATTAGCCCCCGACACTTTAAAAACCTCAATGTCTTTTCCACAAATCAACATTTTAATCTCAAAAGCAGCGCCCTCGGCGTCACAGTAGCAGCCAAAGTGCTTTTTTTTTTTTTTTTTGTTGCTAATATGCTCCTTATGGTAAAGAATTACATACAGTAAATCACCCACATGCACAGTCCACCTTCCTTTCATGATTGTGTTTGTTGAAATTGGCCCGCAGCACCGGTCCGGCATGAAATCTAGCACCCTCATTACAACCAAGCCAAAGCCTATTACTCTGTTCTGCCCACGGGGAATAACACCTTTTTCTTCATTAACCAGCGAATAAGAGCTGTTACCCACAGTTTCCATTACTTTACACCGTACGACCTGATGCAAAATAAGTCACTGCTCACTCAATCGACTAATTTTCAACAGATTTTCCCGTTTAACAAATTCTGTCCTTAAGCACAATATCCTAGCGTTAAACAAGATACTTATGTACTTTTACGAAAATGTACTGCCAAAGATACAGCTGTTTTTTTCCTTCTTCTATATAGGCTACGGCACTTTTCCCAGTAACACTTGCACTTAATAATTCCGTGCAGCCTCTGACTGTTCCCCAAGCAGTTCAACTGTTAGTTGGCTCGGCTGTTTCAGCCATGAATTCCTCCTTTCTCACCTTGCTTTAACTCAAACACAGTCTTTTCCTTACATGCAGCCAGCCAGATGTTTAGGCTGGACGTTCTCCACAGAGGAGGCCTCAGTGGTATGCATGGTTGTTATTTATCTAAATTGTATTTTTCTCTTTAACAGCATTTTTTTTTCCTTCGTTCTGCTCTCAGGGGTGGTTTACTTTAGCCCCAAAGTAGGAGGTGCAGAGAGGAAAGGCTTTGCCAGCATACCCACAATTCACCAGTGGCTGACGGAGCTGATGAAGTTGAAGTTGACAGCTGCATAAATCACTGGCTCACGGTGCTAATAGGTGGCAGTATAAAATCAAGCGCAGACCACCCATGCTGCGGGGCAGAAATAGGAGCATCAAGTCATATCTACCGTGCAGCACTGTACGGCAATCCGAAACACTTAACCCCCCTCGGGCCGCCCGGCCTGTTCCAGTCCAAGGGGCTCTCTTAGCAACACAGGAAAGGGCCGTCTGGCATCCGCAGTGCAGTGATTCATATTTGGCACTTTCATAAAGGTTCCAAGCTGCTGGAGTTTTTTGGGGCCTATTGTCGAACGACTCACTCCTCAATCGCCCTTTTCGGAAAAAAACTATAAACATTTCAATGGCAATAACCAAACAGGAGCCTGTGCTTTTCCCCTCTTTCATATGAGGATCTCAGTACGTCGTAGGGTACGTTTTTTTGTTTTGCCTCTTCACAGTGAGGAGAAAAGGCTGCACACTCACCATTACCCTGATTTCTTTTTTTTTTTTTTTTTTTTTTTTGGTGCGTAGTATATTTCCATGTATGAATGGAGAGGTGCTTGAGCTCATTCAGCTAGAGCAGCTAAGAGAGGTGTGAAGGTGGCTGTTTGCAGGGCCTCTTCCTTTGTAAAAGGGGAGATAAAACACAAGCAGAGCATGAGGGGGTGGACCCCCATCGCACAAAGCTCAGCATATTGCTCAATAACATGGCCTGGATCCCTGGGTTTAGCACAACAAAACTCTACCTTGGGTGAAGCGAAGGGCCCCTGTGCCATGCATGTGGAGACTGAATATAGGACCACCCCCTTTTCTCCATGTTTTCTAGCATGTCTGAGCTTCTGTTGTGTCCCATATGACAAGTGTGTTCCAAGTTTCCCACGAGTGCAATGGCATAACAATAAACAAATCCATACAACTAGACTTCTTATTTTCTTCTAAAATCTTCTAGTTGCTAACAGTGTCTTTTTTGGTGCTGGGTAGGTAGCGTTCATATGTTTTCATAGCTTTTTCGCTGAAAACAGCTGACTGGTGCTGCCGGAAAAACAAAGCTGATGAAAGTGGTGGGAGAGAAGCAAAACAGCAAAGTTGTGGGATGGAAAACAAAAACAATGAGCTGTAAGATGCTGAAATGCTCTGCAGAGCCGAGGAGAACGGCACAGTCAGAGATTCTCGGTGGGTTCGTCACTCGTATTCATGTAGTAATTTGATCCATTATTATTATAGACATAGCAGCTTTAAGACATTTTGCATGTCTTGAACAGATACACGTAGAGCTGAAACGATTAGACAGAACATAAATTGGCAACTAGCTTTGATAATCGATTTATTGTTTTGTGTCATTTTTCACCAACAATGCCAAAATGCTGAAAATATGCTTGTTCCTACTCCTGTGAATTTGAGGATTTTCTGTTTTATATCATTGCAAACTGAATTTTGTTTTTATTTCGGACTGTTCATTGGACAAATCAGGACAATTGAAAATGTCACCTTGAGCTCTGGGAGACTGTGACTGTCATTTTCCGACCCTTTATAGACCAAACAACTAATCGTTTATTCAAGAAAAAACAATTGGCAGATTAATTGATAGTGATAATAATCATTAGTTGCAGCTCTAGATACGTGGTTCGTCTTTGATTAACCCTCCTGTTGTCTTCCCGTTGACCATGCAACTTTTGTTTTCCCGGGTCAAAATTGACCCGGTATGGTTTGACTGTTTTTAAAGCATACATTATAAATAATCAACCAATTCTGTATTACACTTTTTTGGCCAACTTCATTCCAACTCATTACCACAAGTTTTACACTTTTTTGGGGGGATTCAGGGTCAATAAACCTCATTTATATGAAATTAAACCTAATTGTTTTAGGAAAAAAATGCAGAAATTCTGAATTATTTGGACTGTACTCAAAATGATGGATTATCATAGACTGGTATATGTCAAAGTTTAGTCAGAATATTATAAACATTATAATATAAAAAAAATGTTTATTGACAGTGTGACACATTGCACCACCACAGGTGCTATAATTTTGAATAAAATACCAATAATGCAACGAAAGTAGTGGTCATTATTTTTTTTTGCAAAGACCATGTAAGGGAACCATCCATGTAATTTTGGAGCAATTAAGTGAAAGACATCCATATTTATGATTATAACGAAGTTTGAAAACGGGTCAAATTTGACCCGAAGACAACAGGAGGGTTAAAGGGTAAAAATAGCATTTTTAAAATATTTTTTATTAACATTAACAAATTCCCTAAAGTGACCATAATACTAATGCTATCCTCATGCTCCAACACCACACTTCATTAAACTCATTAAGGGATTTTCCTCAGTTCATTTAGGTGTGTGAAAAGCTCAAACCTGCCAAACCACACAACAGAATTAAATGCAATGATTTGAATCAAGGGAAGGACAAACTAACCACACCTGGAATTCACTTCACAACAAGTTCAGAGTCGTCATCTGATAAGCAAGCATCCCCCCTCTCGCCCGGTGATAACGTCTTCTGTCCGTACACTTCAACCTCTGCCCGAAACCTCTGGCTCTGATGCACTCAAGCTGCTACAGGGTGTCCTTTACTGCCTATAAATGGCTTGAGGTCATCTCTCATTAAACTAGAGTGTGCAACAAAATGACTCCTGGCTGTGTTTGCCCCCTGACGATAAAGCCTGAGTGTTTATGGCACCTACCTATGCTTCGCTCTCGCTCTCTGCCCAGGTGGGCTGACATGGTGGAAAAGTCAATAAATGATGTTCGTAACGTTGCAGGAGGATAAGCGCGGTCTGTGGTTTATGCTATTGGTTAATGTCAGCAATGAAGTTGATGAATTTGACAAAGTACCAGCTGCTGTAAAAAAAAAAAAAAAAAAGTGCTTTGAATGCTTGAATAATTAGTGCGACGTTTTATGTGGAATATGCAGTTTGGGCGGATTTTATGAATGTGTGGTGTTCAATAAGCATCACTGGGCTCTTTGTTTCATTATTAAAAACACATAGCCTTGCAAAGCTTCAATGGTAATGGTTTTAAACCAGTTAATACAGGAGCTGAATGTGCAGATGTTCTCTAAAAACATGTTTTTAAAGGTTTATGGGATTATAATATGGAATAAAATCAGTATTCACATGAGAGCCTTACAGTGGTATTTCTCTTTGTCATTTCCTTATTGCACTCATCGTAGACCACGTATGATTAATAGTGGACATATGAAATACCTGATGTGTTACTGTGGACAAGCGGCAGTTTGTGGCGTGTGTGGTTTGTGATCTCTTAGGAGGGAAAACAGAGTTACAGTCAGTGGTCAGACTTCTTCCAGAGAGGAGGCCGAGTCGGGGCCGTTGGGCTGACCAGTGACCACAGCTTAGTGGAGGGTGGAAGGTGGTTAGTGTGGGCTATCTATCAACCAGCATGTATCCGAGTATCAATGCATTATTTAGTTTATACACACATTTATACAAAGTTGACTAACTTTTATATTTAAAATTTTATAATTTTTCATCTCATAATGTTTTTTTTCCCCCCAATGGATCCAGCTAATAGACAGCGGAGTGCTAATCAGGGATATTGTAGGAATGCTAGTCTGTGTATGGCGGGGGAAGGCAACCATTGGCATGCAGCAGTTTGATTGGCTAGTACCGGATGCCTTCTTCACAGAAATTTAACTTTATTGCCGATTGGTGGAAGGTTGGCAAAGTTAATGATTTCAACTCAGATGTGGATGTTTTCTTAACAATTACAGATCCGTTGGGGGTTTAAATGTTGATGTTGTGTCATAATTAAACTTAATGTTAACCTTAAATGTGCACACTGATTAACAAGACAATTTAAAAATAGCACTTCCTATCAAAAAGGTTGCCGACCGCTGGTTTGTGGTGACTTTTTCAATGTTAACTAGCTGCTGTTACTTATGTAGTTGGCCAGTTCTAAATTTCCTTCATTTATTGGCTTGAGTTTGGTGCAGATGCGATTTGCATGAGAAAAACTAAAGCCGACTGAAAAGATGACAAAGTTAGGGTTGATTTTAAAATGTTTACTTCCAGGGATTAAGGATACCACTCTCTTTCTGGGAAAGCCCTCATTTTTTGCTGTTATAAAGATTAATTTTAAATACAGAACTGTGGGTAATTAATCATGATTAAGAGTGAGGGATTGAGTCTGCATGTCTGATTAAACCACTTGTTTAACTGCCTGCAAAATTGTTTGCACTCCGGTTAGCTCATTATTATTATAAAGCAACGTGAACTTGCTGCCATTTTAGCGTAAAATGAATTGGACCACTGCAGATAAGAACTTAATCCAGTTACATTACTGTAAAACTGGCATTTTGAAGTCAGCCTTTAGCGACAGTAGTTGCGTGAATAGCACTAATGAGGTTTAGATTTTTTCACAGAGTATTGTTTTGGGAAAAGGGATTCGATTTTTGGCAAGAATTCCAGAGAAATACTGGGATCTCAGTTCCCAGTAACACTAGACAAGATATTACGTAATGTAACTTATAAAAATACTCATAAAATTACAAGCTAACAAAATGATTATTTGCTTACAGTAAAGCAGTAACTGAAGTTCATTGTCCTGTCTGCACTCAGGTATATTGCTGTTGACAGAATCACACCTGTAAGTCTTTGCTTATGCTGTAGACACGTCTCTGTAACCACAACGCACACCTGCTTGTATTTACATTTCCACTGTTGGCAAAATATTGAGTTGCTACGTTTAAATAACTCCGTTTAGTTTGAGTAATCTTCAGTTCCTAAATGGATGAAATGCTGCTAATTGCTGTGCCGTCAACAGGATGTCTCGCTCTAATGCCGCCTGACGTGACGTCCCACCCAAGAGTGACATCATGCCATGAAGAAATGTGACTTCATCCAGCACGCAGAGCGGCGGACCTGTCGGGCTGCCAAAGACTTCGGGCCTGGTTTTTAATGTCGTCATGGGAGAGGTGGCTGCATTCACAAGAGCCAAACAAAAGGCCCTTTTGTCCCTCGGTCCACATCTGTCCGGAATCACCTCCCCTAATTACCAAGGTTAGTTTTTGGAATTGACAGCATAAATATTAAACTGTCAAACTCTGTCTGTTGGCAACACCTTCCAGCGTGAGTCATTGACTGCCGAGGTCGAAGGAAAACAACACTTTCTTTCTCTCTGCTGAGCTGCAGGGCCGGTCAGCAAGCACCTTAACATTCATTCGTCCTTGTGCCTGTTAGAGTACTCATCTATTACACGCGTCTATGGTTTTATATATTTGTGCGTTTTTCTTTGCTATTATTTAAACCAGAAAAGTTATAACCACATACCATTAGTGGTTTTTACACCACCCAGGCCAAAATAACTGTACTTTAAGCGGGGGTAGGCAGTATATTTTTGGCATCATTGGGTAAAAATTCCATAATAACCTTTCAGCAAATTGTAATTCAAGTATTCTGAGAGAAAACTAGACTTCTGCATCTCCTCATGGCTCTCTTTTCAGGCTTTAAAAATCTAGCCCATGACGGGACACTTTGGCCAATCACAGGTCATTTCAGAGAGAGAGCGTTCCTATTGGCTGTGCTCCGGCTAGTGGGCGGTGCTTGGTATTTCCTCAACTGATCCCAACATGGTTGTCAGGTCACAAACGTTCTCATTTTACAGCTAAACAGTACACTACAAGATGATTCTGAAAACATTTGAGGCCAGAAATAGGCACTACAGTAACAGAATATTGATTCATATTTGATCAGCGCTGCCTAGTTTGACCGTTTAGTCAGAGTTTGCGAGTGATTGACAGCCGGCTCGCATAGACGGCTCTGATTGGTTGTTTTCCTCCTGTCTGTTAAATCTTGCAGATGCCATTAGGAACACCAGAGGACACAGAGGCACATGATTTTTTTCAGATTACCCATCTCATGCACTACTGTCACGATATAGTGATGTCGTTTTTTTTTAATCATATTTGCTTAATTTCTACCCACTGCAGCTTTAAAGTTTCACCTTTTTTTTTATCCTACTATTATGTTCTAGATCTGTTCAAATATTATCAACAGCGCAGCATATTAAAGGAATAGTGTAAGATTTTTGAAAATAGATTTAATCACTTTCTCAAGAGTGAGATAAGAAAAACGACACCACTCTCGTGTTTGTACGTTAAATATGAAGCTAGAGCCAGCAGCCGGTTAGCTGAGTTTGGCATAAAGGTGGGAAACAGCTGGCGGGATCTGCCAACTAACACCTCTAAAGCTCCCTAATGAACACATTATATCTTGTTTGTTTGATCTGTACAAAAGCTGAAGAGTAAAAATGATAATTTTCTATTTGTCTATTGTTCTTCTCCTCTAACTCTCATCAAGAGAGAACTATTGTTTTAAGAAAGATTAGCATATCGCCTCATAAGGTTCTTGTGAATGGGACAAAAGAAAGATACAAATCTATCTTTGCAGTCACGTTTCAGATGATCTTCCTCTGGCATTGTTTTGTGTTGAAAAGAAAGTGAACAGGCAGACTTCCAGTAGCACAAAGATGATGTTTTCTTTGCTGCTGTTTAGGGTGAAACAGCCCTTAATCATTTTCCAGACAAAGCCTGGGATAGCAGCTGAGGAAATGTTCTGCCTGCAAATCTATCACAGATGATCTTTTCAGATGTACCTTGAGACTGAAGAATACAGCTGTATTGACGGGCATAAGACCTACACAAACTACGCTGACAAGACGGAGAGCTGTGCAAACAGAAGATTAGTGGGGAGATGAAAGAAAGAGGAAGCCGGTTCAGTCGGCGGTTGCCAGCAGACTGCGGCTTCTTGCTACTGTATCCAATGCAGGGTTTGGAAACCTGAACTTCTTGGAATCTGAATTAAAAATCAATAAACATACAGCAATTTGTTACGGACTAAATATAATTTTGTTTTGTTTTTAAGTATATATTAAGAGTAGAAGTACAGAACTATGTATTGTCAGTTTGTTATGCTTTGTCTTCGGCATGATTAAAAATGAAAATAAAAAGCTAAAGTAGAGCTGAAATGATTCTATATTTTATTGAATTGTCCTCTAAAATTGCACATAGAAGCATTACTAATAACTGTTGAACAATAAATCTGTTCAATGTTGTGACAATGGTGTGACAACAAGGTTTGTTTATGTTTAGGTAAAGATCGTGGTTTGGTTTAAAATAAGCATTTAGTTAAGGTTAAGGAAGCGGTTTGGGTTACAATAACTACTTGTTAAAGTTACAATAATAAACATGTGGTTGGGAAACAATCAAGGTCATATTTATGTCCAATGTTTTCTTGACCTATCCGTCCACTCCAACCTCCTCCGTAAATGGACTTTGCTCAATAACAAAGTCACCTGACTTGGCAGAGGCCTTTGTCGCTTGAACATAAACAGATGTCGTTTTTTGGGGCGCTGAATGAAACAACAGTCTCGACTGGCCACATCAGGAAACGTATCTGCAACTATTTTGATAATCGATAAATTGTTTTATGCAAAATTACAAAAAACTCCCCACTTGTGACTCCTTAAATGTGAATGTTTGCTCATGATAACAGTACCAATCACTGGGCCCCCCCAACGGATACCAGGCCTCAGGACACAATATGATGTGGCAATAATAACTTTATGGTCATTATAGGCAATTTTGCGTTAATGACTTTGAACTTGGCCCAGTTGCAGCATTTTTCCTCATCACTCTCTGTCATATCCACAACGACAATATAACTTGATTATGCAAAACAAGCAATTTGAAGATGCCATCTGGGGCTCAGGGAAATTGCGATTGGCATTTTTGTCACTATTTTCTGACATTTTAATAGACCAAACAATTCATGAAGGAAATAATTGTTAAAATAAATTACGAATTATGAAACAAAAATAATTACAGTTGAAACAAAAATAGAAAAAATGGAAAATGCAGTTTTTTGTTCAATTTCTCAATGAAACATGTAGCTTATGA
>CAKALG010026610.1:0-10581 GCA_916700815.1 Helicolenus hilgendorfi | reverse complement strand
GCGGCGCGGAATAACCTTTTATTATGATGTTAATACGATGTACCAGAATTTAGAAATATGTAGGATATTACTACTGACATTCATGTAATATTACGTCACAACGTCTGCTGTATTAGCAGTGTGTTTACTACGTGTTTATTTGCACATAGAGCGGGAAGTGAGATTGAATCACAAGTGGTCACTGAAGACGCATGTGGAGACACATTCTAATGCCTGGTGTGGACAGACGTACTTAAAGCTGTCCACTTATGATCCGATCACTGAGGACGCATGTTAATACCAGGTCTGGACAAGGCCAAAGATGGTCTTTGCCAAGTGGTGTGTTGTCCATTAACTGTTGGCAGATGTACTTTCCTGTTCAAATGTTTGTTCATCCCATTCATGTTTAGTTGCGTCATGCTTTTGAGCGCTTATATTTTCTACACTGTGGCTCTGGTCCCAAAGGAAGTGCAACATGATGCAGCGTGCGTACGCGTCATTGTGCATGCGCAACAGTGGGAAAGCATCAATACAAAGGAATCGATGAGGCATGAGAGACAAAGGAATTGGACAACTAGGAACTCGTTTTTAACAGGAAACGGTTCTCTATTCCCATCACTAGCGTTTGGCGCCTGTCATTTTAGTGACTAGCCGCTCATCTGAGTTTTGCTCAGCATTTTTTTTATTTATTTTTTTTATTCTTTTTAGTGTTTAAATGATAGCATAATCGGTCAAAATTCTCATTGTCGGTTAATGGTTAAACGGTTAATTATTAACATCCCTAGTAGAACGCCAGTCACGTAGAAGAGAGCGAGAGAGTTCCATCAAAGATGGTCTTCGCCAAGTGGCGTGTTGTCCATTAGCCGTTAACTGTTGGCAGATGTACTTTCCTGATCAAATGTTAGTTCATCCTATTCATGTTAATCCACTCTCAGTACCAGGCTTCATCACATTTTTAGTGTTTTTGATTGATGTTTCTGAGGGAGACCCATGGGGGAAAGAGAGAGAGAGAGAGAGAGAGCGAGAGAGATCAACCCCTCCATCCATCACGATCACTCATCAAATTCATTTCTGAGCCTCAGCCAAGTAAAAATCAAAACATTCCTCGGTTCAGGATTTAAATGAAAACTCCACATCTTACAGTCAGAGTCAGAGACAGAGGAATTTGTTGTACCCTAAGATGCAAGTAAACCATCTCTGTGGCCTGTGGGAAGATCAATTGGTGGTCTAAGGCGCAGGCTTTGAGTGGCTCCAGAAGGTTGAACTGCTGATCCTGTTTAATGAAAACACAAGGAGGTGAGGTTTTCTAAAATCATACAGGTAGTATTTCCCTATTTAACCTACATTACTACAGCTGTTCCTCTTCAGCAACTAGTTTCACACTCCTGTATTGTGTAATTGTAATATGTCAACAGTAGCTAGTCAAGTTAAATTCAGAGCGCATTTATTGCACATAAAACTGATTCTGTATTTTTCATCAGAGATGCTGTCATCTGACAGTCTAGAGTCGTATCATCATGTTGGGCCTGCATCCCCACACAGATGTTTTCAATTATCATAATTTTTTGGTTGCCGGTGCTCTAAATCGGCTGTCGGTGGATGTGTTTCGCTGTGCCATATAGGACCACCAATGATTGACGAGCAAGGATTACCACATTTCTCTCACGGTTGTCAACTGTTTCCCGAGACAGGTCAAAATTGCACGGTATGTAGGGGCCTTTTTAAGACAAATGGTGACACTTTAAAAGGGCAGTTTTGTTCAAGGTTTGCATGAGAAAAGTGTTGCTTTAGTGAGCTAAGTCTGGACTACCTTGTATGTCTTCATTTGGTTACAGTGGATGTATCTGTAAGTCTGTCTGTAGTGGAACATCGTGCTCGCGCTGCAGAGGGCAGATCTGGAGAGTGAACCGGAGTAACGTTTAACATTTCTTTACTAATAAAAGTGCTTTCATATAACATTTGTCGTCCTTAAATACAAGGTACAAATCTTTAGTATCGATCCAATTGATTTTTGCGTTTCAAATCGATTTTATATCGATAAAGGTCTCCCGTGAAGGACAACTTGCCGAGTACCTATCGATGTAGTTGGATTGGAGGAATATAAATCAATACATCGATGTAGTAGATGAATCGTTACACCCCCACTGTATAGGCTTATTTTCATAGTGTTTAAAAGCCAGCCTAACAGAGAGCATTGCTACTGCTTGCGTTGCATTAGTTGCACTAATACTGAGCTTGAATTAAAGACATTTGGTAAGTGTAGGGCGCCAACTGTATCTAGAAAATGATGTCACTGGGCTTGTGGTATCGCTTCATTTCAAAAGAGGCATTTTCACACACGCTGATGCTCTATGTTTCCACGGGGACAATAACTGTCAAATTTGACAAGTAAACTCATTCAATTGTGCAAAATACATCTACTGTACATTTGGCGCCCAAAGCAAGCTTCACTGGCACTCTGCAGAACGCAATGTGCACAGTACGCCAAATGGAAGACATTATGTGTCCCTGTGAGTTCATTGTAAATAAATCAAAATCAAGGTTTAGTCAGATCTTACTAGTGTTGGTGTGATCATAGGGAAATCTACATATAATATATTCAAATTGTGTTTTAGTTAATCGTGTTTTACCCCATTCCTTTGACTTCTTTTTCTCCCCTTCCCCTCTTCATTCCACAGCCATCCCCGCCTCTACTTTACATTACGTTTTAGCTCTGTTTCCCAGCTCCGTCGTCATGTCTACCATATGCTGCGTATGTTTCCGGGACCGAAGCCAAAGTTGAGTCAGGGAATTACATTGAGATTTGTCGGTGCCAAGAAACACAGCAGTGTGTTGCTTTAGACACAGACACTTGTCAAGTCCTCTAGAGGGAAAATTCAAGTATTTGGCTGTGATGTAATGGTATTCCCCCTGTATAGACAACTTAAAACAGACATGTGCTTTATGTCCAATTAAGAGTAAAATTAGTAGATGAAGAGCATGTTCTTGACAAGGATTTAGGATCCAGATTTGGTTGCTTTTTTAAGCTACTTAAGGGGGAAACGTGGAGTGAATAAAGTTCTCTTGATGTTAAATACAAGTGAATTTTATTGCCAGTGAAATGTATTGACACCAGTAATAACAAGACTGACACAGCTCCGGGTATTACACTGAACCTAGCTACTGAACAGAACCAGAGTGAAACAGCTACTCTGAATCATATCCACAAATACCTTGTCAGCTGTTACAACTGTTACGAATGAGTCAAGGTTGGACAATCGTTGTTCTGCATAAGAAAGTATATTACACCAAAGCGTGCGTATTTTTTTGTAACACTTAAACTGTTAATATGACGTGTTTCTGATAACATAACCTGTGGTAGTTAAATAGTAGTTTTTTGCTGTGTTCGGGATGTTTGTGGGCTTCAGCAGTAACGTTTTAGTTCTCCGACTCACTGCTTTGTTGTCTCTAACGCCGCTCCCTCTCTTCATTCACTCTATAGCTCAACCATCGCTGCTCTCTCTCACCCTTCGCTCGCTATTTGAGCCGTGGAGGAGGGGGTCAACTTTGAATGTCCTGTGTTTACAAACAGCAACCGGCAACTGTGAATTATTATGTTTCTAAAGAGTCAAATTAGATTTTTCACAATCGAACAAATCTACCACAGGTAGAGATAGAGAGAGAGATATCCTAACTGGACATGAGGTTTATGCTTGAAATATGCTGTCCATCCCTGTCAGGTAGAAAAAGTGTTTATAGCTAACTCAAAGCTCCTACACAACTCAAAGGTGAGGTGAAACAACACAATCATTATAAATGGGGATAAAGGGAAAATGCTTTTGGGCAATCTTTTTTGAAAGGCATTCAATGTTGTACACACTAAAGTGCCAGTAATAGTTAGTGTAGAAGGAAAAATGAGAGCCTGAGAGAGAAGTTTGATCTGCTTACTTTCTCACCTGCACACTCCTGACCAATTACTTTGTGAAGTGGATGTAGGAGTGATGGAAATTGATGGTTTGAGATGCTGTCCGACCATCGGACAAGCACTTTGATTGGAATGTACAGTAACTGTGCTCATTGTCTGGACTAAATAGCATTAAACAAGCAATTTAACATTGTTACACTGGCAAATGCTTTCTCGTCCCATGACAAATGTCTTGCAAACCAAAAATAAGAGATAGGGAATGTAATGGCAATAATAACTGCCTTAAAACTAATCTGAACAAGGATCTTCCACAATGGGAAGAATTTGTGGCGCCGTTTCAGAAGATAATTCTCAGCACTTAGCCACCCACTTGGCTTTCCCACAGATCTGCCAGACCAACATTCACTCCCCTGTGCAGAAGCCGATCAGCCTCTTGGCGAAATTAGAGTATAATTCAACACAATCTGTGACTCCTTGAAAACGTTTTATTACCAGTAGTGTGTAACCACGATCATAGATCTATATTTCAGTCCAGTCTTGCCTTTATGTTCTTTGGACATGAGGACAGCCTCTCTCATGGCCAAGTTATAAAAGGTTTCATGAACAGCTACAACCGCGCTGATGGTAATGATACACAAAGCATCTGCTGGTGGTCTGCATCCAAACCAAAGCGGTTACGCTAATGGATCATTTTGTCTCGAAGCAAATATATTAGTGCTCCAGTATGGTAAGAGCTGGCTTGTGCTGAATTTCACACACTCAAGTTTAAAAATGTGTGCAGGGTATAAAATTCAGCTCTTACAAATACGGCAATGTCAAAAGTCAATGTCAGGCAAAAAATTACAAAGTTTCTGTAGGGTGCTGAAAATAGAATATGAGAATACAAATTTCAATGGTCAGTTGTAGTATGTCAGTGATATGTGTAGCAGGTGCTTGTGACCAGCTGTGGGATCCAGGCTCTGAAAAAGTTCTGTGGGCGTCTTCATGTTCACTCAAATACTTGAAGAAACGTTGCCATATGGGATGTTTCGTGAGGAGCTGAGCATCCTGACAGGAACTGGTATACCATTTCTTGAGTCATTTATTGCCCTGTGGAGTTGGATATCCGTAGTATGAATATGTACCACGCCCATGATATACATACAGTAGGCGATGTGAATCCAGCTGATAGCTTTCTTTTTCCTAAATACTTTGGCATGATGGGCTGCTCTCCACATGGGGCACAATGACAGATTACTGTGTTAAACGGGTTCTATGTATGTCCAGATGTGATTTCCTGCACCTGAAGCTTTAGCTACAGTTCCATACATTATGAATGCTTGTCTAGAACATGATGTAATCAAGATACTGCATGTGTCATTGTCAAAACGTTGACCTTTCACTTAGTTGACTAGTGGACATATTTGGTACTGCATATCAGTGACAGACAACACGTAAATCAAATGACTCTATGTACTGTTTCTTTCTAAGTCGTTGTGGGCATTAATGATGGAGGCATCTTTTTTAAAGAAAAATTCTGGATTATTACAATTTGGGTTTTGTTTTTCGTAGCTTTGGCCACTGTAGCACTTATAATTACATTTTACCCATCAAGTTTAATTACTGAGATCTGGGAATATGGTTACAAAGTCCAATGTAGTGGGAAACAATCAGAAAGAACAGTTTACCCAGATGATCTACACTTCTTAATTTTGGAGGTTAAAGGGAAAGAGATTGCTCCATAAGATGTCTGTAATAATCCCTTATTGCATACTATACCAAATGCTTTCAGACTGGGCTACTTTTTATTGGTTTTGGGTGGGGTTTTCGCTATTTATTATAGGCTATTTTCCAATGAATCAGCCCTTCCTCTCATCTGTAGTTTGTTTAAGTTCAGCAGGCTGATGACCATCAATTACCAAATATCATTTCGGTTAATTACAAGTAAGATTTTTTAAGTTTTTTTCCTATTCCAAATTGCACATCACAACCAATACACAGGCTGAAACTATTAACAAATGAACCACATTATATTAAAGCAGAATTATTTTACTCATTTAGATTTAACACATGTTAAACATGTCATCAGTCTCACTGATGTTGTTCATGGATCCGTGCCATATCTCACATACTTTAACAGTTGCACAGTATTTTTCATCAAATCATCAGAGAGGGGTAAAAAAGCAGAACAGTAGCTGTTTTATTTTTTAAAAATCTGCCTGTAAACTTCAATATCCTCCTCTGAAGCTTGGAGCTTCACCGTCTAGTGAAGTTTCCATTAACCTACAGTTATAATTCTTATCGGTGTTCTCTAAATTAGCAGCATCTTAAAGCTGACCTGTAGCAGCAGAGAGAGCATGACGCACATAGGCAGAGCTAACACTACAGTCTGTTCAATGAGCTGTTAACTTCAAAGCACAGGAACAGTACGCTAAATAATGCCTGTAGCACAGTAACCTACGTAATCACACACAAGCATTCATCCCTCTAAACACATTCAGCTGCCCAAAGTGACCTCCCCCCTGCTGTTCTTACACCATCTCTTACTCAGAGGAAATGAAGGAGGCCAGTGCCGCTCTTAAATTGCTGGCATCTGATAACATATACGTTGACGCACACACACATACACAGCGTTGGGGATGCACATGGCACTCAAGACGCTTTGCACACACAAAAGCTACAGACGCACCGCAGTGAGAGCGGTGCTGCATTATCTTATCAGCAGAGACTGGACCAATCTATCTAAATAACGTCTAGTCAGACTGCTGTTGAAGCTCCCATCACACCCTCTCTTATCCCGGAGGGGAAAGAGTCTGTGAAGTCCTGTAGTTCAGGGACAAATGAACCTTTGTATATTTACATTAAAATATGTTGATTTAGTCTAAGACGTTGAAAAAATGAGGCATAAACATGAATTAATTGTGTCAATAAGCATATTGGCATCACATATCACTGTTTTCTAAGTAAACACTGTGCTTGACTAACAAGGAAGCCTGTTCATAAAGACTTCCCTGTATATAAACATGGCGGAGTTACCGGCCTCATGAGAGAGATTTTCATCGCAGTTGTCAACAAGTGTGATGAGAGCAGAAAGTTGCTTCCTGATGCAGAAACTGGACCAGGATTATATCAAACCAATCACTTTCAGGCTGTATTTGGATTTTGCCGCAAACTAATTGGACTTTGTAATCTCTATTTCACATTCAAACCGCAGTAGGTCGGCACCGCCACCGCCACCCAAACACCAAACTCCATCATGTCTGTTGTATTTATTCAAGGATCGGGCCATTCCCTCCTTTTCATCAAGCTGTGTGTTATAACTGGCGGCCACTCTGAAAAAGGAAAGACGCAGACAAATTGAAGCGATTTTCATTTTGTCAGCTTTCTGTGAGCTCGTCCAGAATGAGAAATTAGATCTGTTATTATTCAAATAAAACAGCAGTGGGAAACTTCAAACTGTTCAATTTGTGTCTCTCCCTGCAGACGAGACAGAAGCCAATCCAGCTGGAGGAAAAAAAAACCTGCTGCTCAGGAGGAAAGATGTTTTGCCAAATCAAGACAAGAGCGCCTACTTGTTCAGGTTGTTATGATTCTGAGAGAAAAAGGTTCACGACTGTTAAAAGATATTTTCATTCCTGGTCGATCAGCATGATTATTGTAGTCACATGTGGACTTTACAATTGACCCTCAGCTGGTAACAAGGAATAGATTTGCTTAGTCAAATTAGGAGCAGTTTCATATATAGGATGAAAGGGTAAAAAAGCTACTATGGAGTGCTGACATTAGATTAAACGTTGGCTTTGCTTTATGCTTTGGTTACTGCTTTCTGCCGTCTTTCTGCTTTCACATGGCATATAAGAGGTTGGCAGAGAGAGCGCTGGCAGGTTTACCACTTGAAAATCTTGTTTTAACCCTCCTGTTGTCTTCCCGTCGACCATGTAACTTTTGTATTCCCGGGTCAAAATGTACCCGGTCTGGTTTGACTGTTTTTAAAGCATACATTATAAATTATCAACCAATTCTGTATTACATCTTTTTGGCCAACTTCATTCCAACTCATTACCACAACTTTTACACTTTTTTGGGAATTCATGGTCAATAAACCTAATTTATATGAAATTAAACCCCTTTTTTTTAGGAAAAAAATGCAGAAATTATGAATTATTTGGACTATACTCAAAATTGGAGGAATAATGTTGATGGATTATCACAGACCGGTAATATGTCAAAGTTCAGTCAGAATATTACAAATATCATAAAGTAAAAAAAATGTTTAATGACAAAATTGACCTGGGAACACCACAGCTATAATTTTGGATAAAATACCCATGATGCAACGAAAGTAGTGGTCATTATTTTATTTTTTTTTGCAAAGACTATATAAGGGAATCATCCATGTAAATTCGGGGCAATTAGGTCAAAGACATCCATATTTATGATATAATGAGGTTTGAAAATGGGTCAAATATGACCCAAAGACAACAGGAGGGTTAATTAAAATTTTTGGAACAATGGGTCCCGTAATGTCACAAATTGACAAAAGCAGGTTTCTCATATATCTTGTCTCCAACCGTTCGTTGATTCTATGGGTTAAAATGCCGTCTCTGCTAACTGGTTTTAAAGCACAAATCTTGGACAAGCAAGACAGAATATATTCATTATTGTGTTTGCATTTTCCAACAGCAAGTTTCAACTTTACGAGAGAAAAAAGGCTTTGAGATGGTACACTAATCGATGTGTTTGGTAATGCATGTGTAATATTTGGGATAAGTTGCTCAGCTGGGATTGATGGACTGCACGATGCATGTACTGATAGTGAGTGGAGCCTTTCTTCTTCTGTAACCTGTGAATGCACAGTCATTCAGTTTGCTAATGATATGCTAACTCAATATCATTAATATTATTTTCAAGCTTTCTATAGATACCCAGATAATATCGTTATTGTGACATTCATTTGACCATGTTAATCGTGTAGTGGGGTAGCAGGTTGTCCACCAATCGGAAGGTCGGTGGTTCGATCCCCGGCTGCTCCAGGTCACATGTCGGTGTCCTTGAGCAAGACACTTAACCCCAAATTGCTCCCAAAAGCATAGCCATCGGTGTGTGAGTGAGTATTTAGATTAGATCCTGATGGGCAAAGTTGGCACCTTAGCAGCCTCTGCCATCAGTGTATGAATGGGTGAATGCTGACATGTAGTGTAAAGCGCTTTGAGTGTTCGGAAGACTAGAAAAGCGCTATATAAGTCCAAGTCCATTTACCATTTAGTGAAAATCTGATATTGTGACAGCCCTAGTCGCTGGGCATGCTAACGTTTGTGTCTTACGTTAGAGCAAACAAACACTGTGAATCTATTCCTTACACTTTTGCAGTTGTGTGTCTGGTTTTGGAAAGGCTAAAAAAACACTCCACTACAGCCGCAACGCTACGGCATGTGGAGATAGTTTGTCAGTCCCGCCACGCCTAGTTACGGTTGCTAAACTGTGATTGGACAGTCACTGTTTGGAGAATGGGTGTAGTGAACAATAAATCGTCTTATTTGCATCACTCTTTTTTTTACACAGATGTCAGGGCTTGTTTTCTTGCCTTCAGGACTCATTGTTGCTACTCCGTTCTTGCACAGTAGAAAAACAACTTCCACAAACCTGAAAACGGCCTCCTGCGCTCCTATAATCCATCACCGTAATGACGAGGCCTTTATTTTGCTCTGTCAAAGTTTCTGTTTTATCGTTATTTCATTTTGAGTGTTTTTATATCGGTACGCATTATGTTACGCTCTGTTTATAGCTAATCACCCGCAGGAAGAAATGAAAGTCTCTGCCAGGAAATAATCCCTCACAACATGACATCTGGCAGCCTGGATTGTCACATCCATTTTTACTCAGGGCTCTTTAGTTTCCTAGATAACAAAACAGTCATATTTTATATTTCACAATTAAGGGAAAAAGAGCACATTGTAAAAATCAGATTTACTCAAACATGCGTTAGAAAACAATTGGGGAATTCTATAAAAGGAAATGAGACATATAAATCTAAATGGCACCTATAATGTTCTTCCTATTACTCTGTTTAAACACAGAAAGCTTGACTTCTTTGTTTTCTGCTGTAGCTTATTTGATCTGGAAAAGTGAAACCAATACATTATTCTACTGGAAACCCTTTTTAACATGACCTGTTTCTTTACTGGGTTTGTAATCTTTTAGATAAAGTGTAAAGGGCATGGCTGTAAATAGATACAGAGAGGAAACTAAGTGGGTGATCATGTTGTTTCAGCCTTGTTAACAACACACTTGCAGGGACATCCCCCACCACACACACACACACACACACACACACACACACACACACACACACACACACATCGACCAAACTCCCTATTCCCACAGCTGATTGACAGTCTGCAAACGTCATCCGTCAATCTGCCGGTAACTGTCCAAAAACCATCCAATCAGCTGGCTGCCCGGTCGCCGATAGTGTACTCTGTTAGCCAACCACCTGGTCACTTGTTCAGCCTGCCAGCCACCCAGAGAGCAAGTCACAAAGAGCCGGTTCAACCAGCCAGCCGGTCAGTCAGTCAACACCTTTTGGTACTTGCTATCAGGAGGAGTTTCCTGTCACTGTCTTCTCCTCCTATAACACCTGGAAACACACACACACACACACACACTCGCAGAAAGACGGACACACACAGACACAAGGCGGCCAAATGGCTACTCCTGTC
>CAKALG010026608.1:0-10729 GCA_916700815.1 Helicolenus hilgendorfi | reverse complement strand
AATGGTTTCAGTGCGCAGGAGGAAGATGAACATAGCGATCAGTGACTTTTCTGGTAGGCTAACGGGCTACGGCTAGTAGGCTGGTTATTTTTCAAACCAGCAGTGTTATTGCCATGTTACGTTACTGTCGTTTTACTGCGGTGTTACTGCTGTGTAACTGCCGTGTTACAGGCATTGTTCAGAAAACAAGCATTTCGTTAATTAAATTTTTTTTTAAAAACTTTATTTGTACCATCTTTCTGTGTAAATATCTCATGTTACAACGTGGACACCTGCAGCTTATAGACAAGTGCGGCTTATATATGTACAATTTTTTTTTCCTTTTTAAATTTAGTTGGTGCGGCTTATATTCAGGTGCGCTTAATAGTCCGGAATTTACGGTATATTAATTAATTAATTAATTGAAGATCTGTTCAAACTTGTTTGAGGCAAATCCAACTTGAAAAAGATCAATTTCCTTAAAAGTTTGACTCCTTTTTAGCCCCTATTTCCTTGTTTATGAGGGGGTAATAGGACATAATTCAGTGTGATGTAGTGTTCCAGTCGGAGGGCCCCTCGGAGAAAAAAAATAGAATTCTGTTTGGTTTTATGGCGCCGGCTTATTTACAACCAGTTAGGTACCTGTAACAAGAAACGGGGTGAAATATAGAGCGTATCATTGACAAATCCATCTGCCAGATTAATTCATTTGTTTGTTGTTGGCTAGAGGAATGTGTTGTTAGCTGAGCAGCAGAGCAGAGAAAACCTAGTGAAACTGAATATTTATGAGATATTTGCCGACAAATATTTGATAATCAGAGATGAACGCAATCAAAAGGGGGGAAACTAGATCCTGTAAGCCAACAGAGGAGAACAAAGTGTCAAAGTTAGACGACCACATACTGTATATCTTATCAGCGTGTGATATACTGCAGCCTGTTTGGCTCTCTTCCTGTCAACTCGTCTTTTTATCCCTCCTTTTCACCTGTCCTCCTTCTCTCCTCCCTCCCTCTCTCCTCTTCTCTCATCTCATCTTTCCCTCCTCTCCCTCCATCACTCATCCTGTCCGCACATCCCATCCAATCTCTCCATCATTAACCCCCGGTCTATCTCTCCCCCTCTCACCTCTCCATCCTGTTGCCCTCTCTGCCCTCGCTCCATCCCTCTCCGTCATCCATCTCAACTTGCCCTTCTGACTTTCTAGTCCTCTTCTCGTTCACCGCATCTCATCACCTTTTCCACAGTCTGTCTGGTTAGCAGAGTGTAAGTGACACACACACACACACACACACACACAAGGATGCATATGAAAGTACACACATTTCTTTTGACTCTCTCTCGCTGTCAATCTCCTTTAACCTTCATCTCTCCATCTCTCCATCATTCTCAGGAGAAAAGTGATGTAATTAAAGTCAATGCCGTATAATGTCACAACCTATTGATTGGGTTTCCCCGTAGACTCTCATTTGCATTATACCCCTTCAAATGATCTCTTTCTGTGCTGCACTTGTTTCCAATATATGCATGTTACCGGACATGTAAACAAACCTTCAAGCACATTTTACACAAAGTTTTTGAAATGTTGCCAAATGAATTCAAAGTTTTGGTTTGTTTCTCTCAGTCGACTTCAAACAAATACACAACACTCCCAAATATTGAAAAAGAAAACGTTAAAGTAATAACAAAAATCTGAAATTGAATAGAAATCTTTAGAGATTTGATTAGTACTGGATTAAACTGCTGCCAGCATACAGTACGTTGGTTATGCATCACTCTTTCATCCAAGCATGAAAACACAGAAATGCACTCAGCGATATTCAGATGCATCACTAATAACCACAACAAGCTCCCTGTATATTCAGGTTTTAGGATATTTTTAGCAACAAATCCATCCATCCCTATAGGTCCAATATTTGTCAATGTTTTTATATTTTTTTTTTATAAAGCAAACTTAACATTTTGACCTTCGTCTTCAACATTTCTAATGTGATCTATCTGTAAAAAAACAAAAACAAGTTTTAAAATATGAAAACAGTCCAAAACACAACATAAGAAAAGAAAGACTTCCTTACTCTATTTTGGACTTGATGTGTGTGTGTCTGTGCCAATGTTTGATATTGTAACACAGACACACACACACACACACACACACACACACACACACACACACACACACACACACATACACATACGTATTATATAAATTATGTTCTTATCTGACTGATGAGGTTACATAAAGGTAAAGTGCACTGAGGTCACATATATATCCCCGCTGTCTCCGTTTTAGATCCCTGCACACATTTGCTTGTTCTCTCTCTTTCACACACACACACACACACACACATCACACACACACACGAACACACACAGATGCACAGGGGTGGCATTAGTGTATAAGAGAAGGGTTATTGCAATATAATCCCATATTAAAGCTACACTAGCCGTTCTGACGATTGGGTTTCAGAGGCTTTTAATAGCAACAGATATACACACACACACACACACGCACTCTCGCACACACATACGTAAATTAACAGAAGCATTTAGAATCGTTGTTAAAAGCAAAAGTTGTAATTAATGTTGCGTGGTTAAACGCACACCCCATAAGCGCCACACACATAATGTAAACAAAACGCACACAGACGTAATCATATGCAGCAAATCCCACTGTGACAGATGGATAGGATTACTCACCTGCCACACACACACACACACACACACACGCACAGACAGACATATATCCCCACTGTGATGCTGTGATCAGGCTGCTTCTTTAAACAGAAACACACACACAGTTGCCATAAACAGCCTTCCTGAAGTAGAGATGTACACACTTCTTGTCTATAGGAGACAAGACGCCCAAACAAAGCCAGATACTGTTGGTTCTTTTGGGGTCCAGAGGTTAATCCTGTGAGGATTTTAGTCCATTAGTCCAGTTGGCTCACTGCGGCTTGAATCCATTATCAACAGCATACCTCCATTCACTAGCCAGTGTCTTAAATCTTGAATGAGCTGCTTTGGAAATAAAGTACTATAGCCGCGGGCTACGAGACTGGAGAGACTCCTCAGAGGGTCATACTGTAACACAGCATCTTTACCAAGAAGAAAACATTCAGTATAACACACACACACACACACACACACACACACACACACACACTTACTGTACACACTGTTTTCTTTCCTAACTGTCTTTCATTGCTTTCCCAGTCACTTACCTTTTTCTCATCCTCCCCTTTGGTCCGCATGCTTGTTCTCGGTGTCTCTCTCTCATCCCTGATAGTCCTTTTAGTCCTCAGCAGCGCTCTCCTCCGACCCTTTACCGCTCTCTATCTCTCTCTCTCCGTCTCATTCTCTCGCTACTGATCCTCGCATGCTCGCGGAGCCCAGTGATCCTCCCTCCTCTCTCTTTCTCTCTCTCCCTCTCTCTCTCTCTCTCTCTCTCTCTCTTTCTGCCTTTCTCTGATTTATCTATCTCATTTTACTGCAATTCTCTCTCTCACCCGTTCTCTTTAGCGCTCACCTGCTTCTCAAATACCATCACTCTGTTATTAATTCCTTCACCTTCAATCTCTTTCACCCTCTCTCTGTCTGTTTCCCCCTTTCTGTCTCTCTACTGGTGGCTAATCCCATGCCGTGCCCTGGTTTGTGTGTGTGTGTGTGTGTGTGTGTCTGCATTGACCCTGGCATGGTGGTAGACCCAGTGAAACTTTGGCAGCACAGGAGTGTCTGCTCCCGGGAGGCGAGCCAGGACACAAACAAACACACACACAGAAACACACACTCTTGCTTCTATCACTTTATTTATATCTTTGCTTGAACGCGTTCTACTACTGCCTCTCTCTCTCTCTCTCTCTGTCTTGGTCTGTCGCTTTCTCTCCCCGGTAGCTTCACCTCACTCTCCCCTTTGAGCTCTCTTGTCGCTGTCCTCCCTCTTCTTTGCCCCACTTTTAGCCTCCTCACACCATTCTCTCCCTCTTCTTTTATCTTCATCCTCCCGGTTTGACTGTTCCCACCTCCCCACCCTCTCGTTCCTTCTGTCTCATTCTCTTTATTCCTCCGCTCTCCTATTCATACCAGCCGAGGATGCTGCTGCTTTTTATTTTTTTTCTCTCGAGGCAAACCAGACACAAAACGAGATGAATAGAATAGAAAGTGAGATTAAACGCCATGTGAGGTCAGGTTCTAATTATGCTTAATTATGAGCGCTTTGTTTTTTTTTTGTGCTCGGCAGGACTTTTTGCAAATTAATTTGCTCATTCGTCATGCATCAGGGAAGACGAGAATATTTCTTACATCGTTTACAGGCAAGTTTAAAGAGTTTAAAGCTAGAAATCAGAGTAGGTTCAGTTGATTAAAGTAAGGTTGTTAGCTAAAGTGAAATAGATGTGCACTAATGAAGCAAACTGTTCCTTTCGTGCACAAGGGCTTATGTAACTGTGGTTTGAGTAATGACTGTCAGCGATGCGTTTCTGTGCGTACGGACAATGAATTATTACGTGTGTGTGTGTTTGTGTGTGTGTGTGTGTGTGTGTTCCCCGAGCGCTCCCTCGATGCAGCGTCCACGTAAACGTCCCTCCTGACCCCTGCAGCACCTGAAAATGACTGGTGATGTATGCGCCACTGCAAAGTGGTTGACTCACCTTGCGTTGCGTTTTGTATTGACCTCTGATGAGGCAAGCAAAGGTGTGTGTGTGTGTGTGTGTGTGTGTGTGTGTGTGTGTGTGTGTGTTTGTGTGCATTACATAAGCCGTGAGGATGAATTGCAACACATGGGGCCTTCGAATATGATACACGTGTGAACAAAAACATCCAGGATTGACAAAGCATGAGAGAGTTAGCGTCTCAGTAATTTGATTTTGGAGTGGAGGATGAGAAGAGAAGCATCTCATTGTCGAGGAGGAGGAAGAAGGAAGAGTACAGAGTTTCTCTTCTCCTCTTGTTATTCCTTCCCCCTTGCCCTCTCTCCCTCTCTTTGCCATCCCTTCCTTATTTGTATCAACTGATAGCAGTCTCTTTGCACTTGACTGGGCGATGGGAGTCTGAGGACGCATTGATCTGTTTTCTGAACACACGTACATGTTCACAAACACACTGCAACGCAAACACCCACCGCACACACACATAGACACCTTCTTCGGTACCCCTTTCTCTTTCTCTGCCTCAGACAAACACACAGCCAACATCACCCTGACACACACAACAACTCTAATTACACCTCCGCAACAATCCATCTCTCTCTTTCAAACCCCCTTCTCTACCGCCCAGCTCAGCACCCAGGTGTCTGGGAAAAAAAATGTGTGTAATAGGCTCACGTAATAGAGGGGAGGTCAGAGATGAGCATGTGTTGGTGAGAGAACTGCAGGCTTCCAGTGAGACTGCGTTTTGTAGATGTGCTATTTAAAAAAGGAAATGGTGGTGTGTAGAGTACAGACCTAAATGAGGTGCTGTGAAAAGCATCAATGGACCCGATATGAAATGATTTGAATGGATGGTTGTTATCATGTCCCCCTGAGCTTTAAATTGAAACTCATTCAGTCATGTATTCGTGTTTGTAGTCTAGTATTTTACTGTGTGAATTCCTGTCTAGCTGCTGGTTTTCAAAATAGGCTAAATGTCATAGATAATGGCAATTTAATAGAGAACAACGGCAAAATCCCCCATGTGTACCTGGTGGATTATTGTTCTGCTGTTCAACACTATTTACTTACATGCCAGAAACAATGTCCCTCTGACAGATGAAACCCTAGCGCTTTAAGTATTTAAATTAGGGTTGTCAGAGTTGATGTTTTAACGCTCCGTCTTAATTCCAAATGAATGACAACGTTAATTATATTTAATTGCATCAATCACATGTCGCTGTTTATCCCACCGGGCATCTCTCGGGGGATAATGAACTTTGAACGGAGGATTCAAACTCGGTCGCAGAAAGTGAGTTTATGTAACGTTTGAAAGAAGAAATAGCACAAACTTTCTCTCCGGAACAAAAATATAAATGTAGAAGTAATGAAATGCATGAGTCATGCTGTGTTCAGTACACTCAGGGCATTTGCTGCTACAGCATTATTTTGACCTGCTGCTTATTGGGGCAAAAGTTATCAGAAGTTTTAATCACAAACTGTTCTTGCAACAATTTTGTCATGTATGTATGATTCACTTTCTGTGTCTAATTACCCTCTTCTGATTGATGCATGGACTTTAGTTTTTATTCTGTAATGTATAGTTTTAGGGGGGTTTGCAGCCGTGGCCAGAGGCATTATGTTTCCTGGTTGTCCGTTTGTCCATACCATTCTCGTGAATGGGATATCTCAGGAATGCCTGCAGGGAATTTCTTCAAATTTGGCACAAACGTCCACTTGGACTCAAAGATGAATTGATTACATTTTGGTGGTCAAATGTCAAGGTCAGTGTGACCTCACAAAACCCGATTTTGGCCATAACTCAAGAATTTATACGCTAATTATGAACATTTTGTGCAAACGTCTAATAGGATATAATGATGATGTGATGACATTTTGGACAGACATGAACTGCAACTTCACTGGTTGTCAGAGGCATACAACCACGAGGTACCAATTCTAGTTGTTTTATTGTATGTATGAAATTGATGTGCATTTGACATTTAACTTGGCTGCTTTCTTGGCGAGATCATGATCGCAAAAGAGATTTTTATGCCTCGATAATGTTGTCAGATTATCCGTCCAGTCGATCCATTCTCGTGAATGCAATATCTCAGAAACTCCTGGAGGGAATTTTGTCAAATGTGGCACATTAGAATTGATTGATTAGAATTGGATTAGAATTTCGTGGTCAAAGGTCACAAAACACGATTTTGGCCATAACTCAAGAATTGATATGCTAATTATGACAATTTTACACAAATGTCTAATAGGATATAATGATGAAGTGATGACATTTTGGACAGACATGAATGTAAACTGCAACTTCACTGGTTGTCAGAGGCATACAACCATGAGGCGGTAATTCTAGTTGTTTTATTGAATGTATGAAATTGACGTGCATTTAACTTTGCTGCCTTCTTGGCGAGATCACCATCGCAAAATAGATTTTTATGCCTCCGGGCTGACGACAGCCATGGTTGGATAATGTTGTCAGGTTGTCCGTCCAATCGATCCATTCTCATGAATGCGATATCTCAGAAACTCCTGGAGGTAATTTCGTTCAACGTGACACATTAGAATTGATTAGAATTGATTAGAATTTCGTGGTCAAAGGTCAAGGTCACCGTGACCTCACAAAACATGGTTTTGGTCATAACTCAAGAATTCATGTGCTAATTATGACAATTTCTCACACGTCTGATCATAAAATGATGAAGTAAACTTCATTTTAACTGCAATCTCACTGGTTGGTGTAGGTAGTAATTCTAGTTTCTCATTGGATTTTATCTGGTTAAATAAATGTTAAATGAAAAAGAATAAAAGTTAGCAAACTTCAGGTAGATATTGCTGTTATATATCTGACTTTATGGTTCTTCTGTATTTATGATACTGTTACAGTATGTTGTAGCATGTCACAAACATTTCAGTGGTTGTATCACCATGTTCGTTTCTGTGCCGTGACAGTTTGACAGTGGAGATTTTGCTGCTGGAGTAGGGGTTTTACATTGGAGTAATGGAGTGTTTAAATACAATAACAATGTGATGTATCATCACAAACTGACTCAGGGAATGTGACAAGGCGGGAGTCCACGCAAGAGATTTACTTAAACAATTTATTCAAACTAAAGTTAAGGCAAATGAACAATGGGTTGAGTAAATCAGCGATATCAGCAGTGCCTGGGTGTGTGGTGGTGGCATGTGTGCTGTGGAGGCGCTGACGGGGCAGAAGAAGGTGATGCAGGGTGGATGTCAGCTGTAGGAAGAGGGAGAGACGGAGTGAGCCCGTGGGCCAGCTTTTACAGCCTGTAAAGCCCAGGTGAGGTCGTTTAGTAGTTGTTTAGTTCGACACTTTTGCACCGCGGAGCATAATGAGAACATTGCGGCTCCTGGCAAGGCTTAGTTCAGATTTATTTCCAGTCATGCAGGTGCATTTTCAGGTAACTGTCAGTTTGACGCAACTCTGAAATTACAGCTGTTAATACATTATTAATGAATGTGTCCAGAGTGAGAAAATGGATAAATAAATGAGGGAAAGTGAAGGAGAGAGGAGGAGGAGGAGGAGGAAGGGAGAGAAATCCCAGACCTCGCCAGCATCTGTGTCCTGTTTTGTCAGTAATCTCTTCACTGTTGCGTAAGGCCTTCGCCTCGACAAGCCCTGAGCTCTCTCTCTCTCTCTCTCTCTCTCTCTCTGTCTGTCAGTCACACAGTTGTCAGTAGTTTTATTAATATACACACAACTCATATGCTTCTCATATGTGATGTGTTGATGAAACACATTCGCGTGTGAGGACGCAAACCCAGTCGATGGTCAGATATTTGGCCCTTTGAGCATTTGTGTTTGTTTTTAGATGGCGTTAAAGGAGATTGAGAGCATAAGTCCTCAGAGAAGACCAATTACACAGAAGTAGGGCAATACGACACGTGGCTTACACAAACACACACACACACACACACACAGCACACACAAACAGTGAACATGGAACCAGAAAGTACTGAACTGTAGAGTAGTTTTGGTGAGTGTGTGAGTATGTGTGCTTAATCCTATTATTGATCAACCACTACACACTAAGGAGGCAAAGAAGGAAGAGAGAGCGGGTGAGATGGAGAGGGAGAAGTTAGCGTTTCTATCCATTTACTGTAGTATAATTACATCATTTAAACGCTTGCTATCATGTTAGGAAACCTGTCAATGACAGTATTTCTCCATGTTGCGTTTTACTTTCAATGACAGGACTTCAGTGACTCTAGGAAAGAGATATGCTCTTTAATAGGGGTGTCACGGTTTCGATTCTAAATTGGAAATCGATTGATATTAAAATCAGGTTCGGCACTTTGAGACAACATGGCCACTGTCAGAGTTGATGATGACTGAGAAACAACAGTTAGAGTTAAGTAAACCAACATGTCGTTGACAGAAAAACTACAGTTTGTAGGCTGTAAAAGATTTAGAGACCGCAGCAAACAAAGAAAACAGCGCTCAAGAAACTGTGTGTCGATTTCAGCCGTGGTCGCGCTCGGTCTCCACTTAAAATCAATTGAGTGTCTACATTGTTTTGCACTGTAAAGCGGGATTTATGCTTGCCGTAGTGTAAAGCATGTAGACGCCAATAGGGACATTGCGATGCATTCAGGTGTGGCTTGTAAATTCTGAGAAACTCTAGCTGTTGTTGTAAAGTACACTCCTGCCATTTAGTGGATCTTCTTTTTGTTGTTTAATGGCTTGTTCCCCAATCGACCAATAGTATCAACTGGTTGGATAAGTTATTGTTGTTACATATTAAATACATTATTTGAATTTGACCACATGGCCTTAGTGTTGTACACTCCCAAAAAACATCACACTTCATAGCCGCTCTTTTTAAAGAAGAATTTGAAAGTGTAAATGACAGTTGTCAGGGCAGAAAACCAATGATCTGTTGATTTCTATGAATCGAGAATCCATAGTCTAACAATGGCATGTTTAAATCTAAAGTCAAATCGAATCGTGGATTTTGGAGAATCGAGACACCCCGTACTATTTAAAGACAACTAAACCACATTCCCTCATTTTAATAACTCTTACTTTCAGTACTTACTCTAGTGTCACACTAAATTGATCTCCCAGAGGAAAGAGAGAGATTAAAGAAGAGACTGTGCTGACAGGGTCTCTGGTGTCGCTGCACTGCAGCAGGAAAGTTGAGTGGAGGATGGAGGTGGTCATACGCTCACATCCAAGAACATACATTTCTCTTCCCCAGTAAGACATCAACTGAAAACACTGGCCTTTATATTTGCTCCAAAACTGCACACAGTGAAATTTTGTTTGCATACACGACTGAAAAAGTTCTCATTAAAATGCAGGTAAACACACAAACACACACACACACGGCCCATTTTGATCAGATGAAAGCTGTCTCCACATGAGATGCCGTTCATCTTACATCTTCAATTAGCCATCCATCATCCTTCATCTCTGTCTCGTGTTTCCCTTTCGTGCCAACGACTCTGGAGGATAATTTCCCCCCAAACCCCGGCTGCTCAGATGAAACACAAATACCTGCACATCTGCCGTGTTTCTGAAAGGGGTTCATTCCAGCAATTAAGCACGGCAGAGGGGAGGATCCGAAAACATTAGTGTAAAAGTAGAACAAAACTAATGGACAGTGACTTTAACTAGGGTATAAATTAATAAGACACCCTGCTCCAACACTGGACATTAACTCCTCCTGGTGTCCATGAGGCGCCCCGATCCCTTTCAGGCTCACCCTGCCAGCTCTCATTGGTGTGAGCTTTCACAGTGTGTTTTTCAGTTCATGAAAGTTAATTACCGTAAATTCCGGACTATTAAGCGCACCTGAATATAAGCCGCACCAACTAAATTTAAAAAGAAAAAAAAAATTGTACATATATAAGCCGCACTTGTCTATAAGCCGCAGGTGTCCACGTTGTAACATGAGATATTTACACAGAAAGATGGTACAAATAAAGTTTTTTTAAATTTTTTTAATTAACGAAATGCTTGTTTTCTGAACAATGCCTGTAACACGGCAGTTACACAGCAGTAACACGGCAGTAAAACGACAGTAACGTAACATGGCAATAACACTGCTGGTTTGAAAAATAACCAGCCTACTAGCCGTAGCCCGTTA
>CAKALG010026606.1:0-10967 GCA_916700815.1 Helicolenus hilgendorfi | reverse complement strand
GATATAGGACAGTCACGTCCTGTGGCTGAAATCGGCTTCATCTCCCTCATTTATCCAAATCTCAAGGGAGAATCACTGCATGCCTCTGGTGGTATTTATTCCCAGTAATGTTGAAGTTCTAATCCGTGGCATTTTCACATGAATAAACATAACATGAAATGATGTAACACAATAGGGATTCAACTGGTAATGCCAGTGCAGTGAAGGCAGAACTAACAGCTGGACGTGGCACCAGAGGAAACTGAGGAATAAATACATGATTCATTGCTTTAAGGTCTTTCAAAAGTCTGTAATCGTCTTAGTTGACTCTGTAGCTGGTTGTAAAGGATGATTTCATAAAATTAGAATTTCGGTATCACTTTCTATGACGGCCATGTCTTTAATGCATTTTAAACATATTTATAATGTGTTATTATGTACTTATAGCACTGCATAATCATAGTTATAAGCGCTCATAAATATTCATAATGCTTTATAGCAATAATAGTAACAGTATATTCTTAAGCATTCATTATGAATTATAAGGTCAAGTGTCGTAATACTTTTATAATGCATTCTAATCACTTTTATAATGCATTATAATGTGATTATAAGTTAGTGGTAATTATTTGCTTTATTTTGTGTATTGTTTTTGTGCAGATTTTATTTTTTATTTTATTTTTTTATTTTTTTCATTTTACTTAAAGCAAACAATGACTACTTAGAGTAACTTATAATCACATTATAATGCATTACAACCATGATAATTATTAAACACTGTGTGTGAGAAGCATGATACTTTGCATTATAAAATGCATTATGATGTGCAATGATTATTGTTAAAAGCATTATGTATATTTATGAATGCTTATAACTAGTGCTGTATATTGGCAAGAATCTGGCGATACGATAAGTATCACGATACAGGGGTTAAGATTCAATATATCACGATATATTGTGATACTGTAAGTAAGGCGATATATTGCGATTTTTTTAAAATCTAATTTTAGGCAAAATTGTCACAATATTAAATAAATAAATAAAGAATACACCACCATATGCATGAAATCAGAGTTTAAAAAAGTTTACTTTTTTATGCAATCAGAACAGTGGGATTTGCATTTGCATTTATCACAGTCCCTGTAACATCCAACATCATAGCACTGCTTTGTGAGGGCACATACACTGAGAGGGAGCATCTCTTTGCAAAAGAAATAAAGTATTGACTAAACTGTAAACTATTGATTAAAAGTCGATACAGTGTTTTCAATACAGTATCAAAAAAACATGATATCGCGATATTTCAATATTTTCTACACCCCTACTTATAACTATAATTATACAGTGCTATAGGTGGATTTAAATGCATTAGTATGTTTATATTGCATTATAGAAAATGTTAACGAAATATCCTATCGTAAACAATAATTCAATTCGTGGTCTTACTCCCTCCATAGTTCCTGTAAAATAGATAATAAGGAACACTTTTAATTAAACATCAAAACTTCTCATATGTAGATCTTTAGTCGCCTCAGGTGTTCTCATCTGCAGCCGCTGACATCATCCTGTGTTCCTATTGATTGATCCTCACTCCCGCTGACTAACTTATCGACATCCTCAAGTGTATTTCCTGTCTAGACTGTCAGCAGTGTTTATGGATGGCCCTGGCCCCCGGTGACACACACGCACACACACACACACATGTGCGCCCACCTCCTCTGCTTATCGATGTATCCTTTTGCTTCTGACTCCGTCCTCCTCCTTAATGAATCTGGTAGGTGTTGAACTGCAGATGTTGTGCAGGGCTCAAGTATCGACGGACACGGACATGATGAAAGAGCTTGTCCCTGGGGAGGTCTGGGTTAGCTCACTGTGAGTGTGTGTGTGAGAGAAAGAGAGAGTTATTGTTAGAGGGTGCATGTGTATCACCCCATCACTCCCTGTGTGTCACTACTAGGAAGACTATTGAGTCCAGAGTATAGGGTGAGTGTGTGCAAGACAGTGTCAGCACTGCTTCAAGAGGTTGACAGGTGAGACGTGGCTTGAGACAGGCAAACAACTAGAGAGGTTGTGACTGTCTTGATTGACAAGCCTCTGTCTCGAACACACTCATACACGCACACAAGCAGCACTCACACTTTTCTCTTTGCAAACCCTCCGGACTCTTTGTTTATCTGTAGCTTCACATCAAGATCTGCACTTATGCTAATGTCTTGTGATCCTTTGGGGGCATACAGTACTCCACACTGCTGTGTGATTTCTGCTGGCAGGCTCTCTCCACGTCCTGCAACATTATCCATTGCCAACTTCCTCCTTACCGATTAGAGGAGATAATGTTGAACTGACGAATTAACCTCAATTAGTGCTACCACTCTAGATCCTTCTCATTTCACCTCCTGACTCCTGCGCTGCATCTCACATATCCCTGGTCTATTCCTGCCTGGGCATATACCAAGTGTGCATATAAACTCAAGCTTTGTCTCAAATCGGATACTTCTGTTAGTACTCTTCCATGTAGTACGCTGTGCACATTATGTACTTACTTGCGTAGTGCGTGAATTTCAACAGGGCTGTTGTGCACTTACCGGAAGCTCTGTAGATCAGCTGGTGATGGTCAGCCACGGACATCACGCTGTATCGGCAGTAATTCAATTCAGACGGATAAATTAACCCACTAATGGCTTCTATCCGACTACACTATAGTAGTACTTAGTGAAAAAAAACACTTGTATAAATAAAATGTTGTTTATTACACGGCTTTGTTGAATATTCTGATCATGACCAATCATGGCGTTCTACCGTCTCTTATTTCTTTATAGCAGACCGTTGCTATGTATAACCGACCGTTGCTATGGGTGCAGTTCTGATGTCGGACTCTAGAGGACTGTTTTTGTGTCAAATTATTGGTTTCTTAAGTAAGTATCCGTGTAATAAGCGGGATAATGTACAGCGAGCTGGTCATTGTTGTGAATTAACCGCATCGCCTTGTTGGGGTTTAATTCACAACAATGACCGGCTCGCTGTACACAATCCCTCTCATAGTTCAGTGTTTGCCGTTTCAATCGCAACCGCTGCAGCTTCCTCAACCACCATTTCCACACGTTTGAAATAGGTTGGTGGCGCTACATAGCAAAGATGGCGACCGACATTTTGAGCGACATTGTGAGAACATCTTGGTACCTAAGGTGCACTGCATTTTGACATACTGTACGCACATTGAGACACAGCATCAGACTCAGTTTTAAATTTTAAAAAAAGCAAAAAATATAGCTTTATTTTAGTTTTATTTAGTTCCGCTGTGGCATCAAATAACTCAACTTTGGCTGGCAAACATCACTTGTTAACATTGTCACTGTAAGAATGTTAGCACGCTGTTGTTAGCATTTAGCTCAAAGCACTGGTGTGTCTAAGAACTGCCTTTTAAGCTCATAAGTAGCTAATGGTTGTGCCCACAGTAACTCTCTGTTATGTAACATGACATACTGTAAGTAATCATGCCCCTCCTTAATTATATGGGCATAGATGAGTCATTTGGGAGCAATGATAGCAACAGCTAAATGCGTACCATCAAATGTTGGCAGCCCAGCTTGTTCTTTAAGGCCAGTATGTTGAGTGTTACTTTCCACCATCTGTTTTGTGGACGAGAGAAGCAACAATATCTCAGTGATTAGATTAGAAAGGCTCACGGCCCTGAACTGACGGAGCAGTTCAAACACTTAGTTTCCTCTCTATATCCTATCTTTCACAGTTTGATATAAATAAATAAGCCCTTCACGTGTGCACTTTTACAAAAAAAAAGAAGAGAAAAGAAGAAAAGACAGACAGCAAATAGGCTGAAAGAGAGAACGAGACACAGAAAAAGGTTAAGAAACCTGCAGTTTCTAGAGTAGAGGTAATCCCAGGCTCAGACATGACTATTTACCTGCAAGTTTTTTTTGCTTACACCTGACGTGTTAGGGATACAGGCACGCCCAGCGAATCTCATGAGGAAGATAAGATAAGCAAGGAAACTCGACAAAGCAAAGAAGTGACTATACCCAGTCTCTAGTTACACACACACAAATACACTCGCATGAGAATCCCAATACTTCAGTGGCATAGCCATTAGCGAGAGTGCGTGGGAGAGGTGGATCGTTAGCTTGAACAAAGGGTGAGTTTATTGTTAAGTGAGGTGTGTTTAAATGCTTTTTAACTGCTGGTGTGGCGGCGGCAGCTGTCTGGGCTTGAAGAGAGGGCAGGTGGGCAGGTCTGAGAGACTGAGAGGCAGTTGAAACAAACTTCCAACCCCAAAAGTCCCCCTGACCAGCAGGTGGATTATAGGCCAACAGCCAAAACACTTTTTTTGTCATAGCTACTATTGTGGTTTGTAACTGTAGGAGGCAGCGTTGATGCACCTTGATGCTCACTAACACCTGCATACACACTAAAAAAAAAAGCACTACTAACTACTCCCCCCCCCCGGCTCCTCATGAGAAGTCATTAGGAATGTGTCTGTGTGTTTTATTTTTAGCATTGTGTGTTTAGGAGGGGTTGTGGAGTCTCGTCAGTCTTCAGGGCCCTCCTATCTGCTCTGTCGCTCTGTGTCTCTGTCTCCAGCTGAGAGCTATGTATATTTCATCAGCCCAGGGTGCCTTTTTGTCTTAAGATGCGCTGCACCTCCCCTGCCTGTCTCTCTGCTGCTCGTCAATGGAGGGAGCCATCACAGCCTCTTTTAAACTCTCCCCCACTTTCTCTCTTTCTCTCTCTGTGTCTCCACACTGACAGCCACCCTCTGCTTCTCCCTCTGCTTTTCATGGTCAGCTTGTCTCTTTCCTGAAGGCTCATCCCTCTTTCCTCTTTCAGCTGTGGAGGGGAGCAGAGTGGAGCACATCCAAACAGACTTGGGCTGTCAGGAAAACTCTTTCTCTCCCTCTGTCTCTCTCCGTCTTTGATTCCGTCTGTCTGTCTGTCTCTGCTTTGCGGCTCTGTCACTTCAGGGAAGGGACACTTCTTCACCCAGCGCTGCATCCCCTTTAGTTGTTGTCTTTTTATAGCAGAAATCTGAGTACTGTGACAGCAGCTAAAAATGGTTGCACCAACGATGGGCTACATCAGCAGTTAATTGCTATATTTGCACCATCAGTGTCTTTTTTATTGTTTCGGTTTTAGTATTATGTCAACATCGCTGTTACCCCCAAACATTGTTGTTCTTATACCTGTCTTATTCTATATAGCTTGTTTTTATTCTTTATTCTCTTGGATTTTCAGCGACTGCTTTTATTTAAATGTGTTTTTATAATGTGTTTCTTTTGCACTTTGTCTCGATGCTTTTGATGTTTTATGTAAAGCGCTTTGAATTGCCTTGTTGCTGAAATGTGCTCTATTTATAAACTTGCCTTGCCTTCTGTAACATTATCACGGCACCCCTTAGTATCAACCCATTCTCACTCCCAACTCATCAAATACAGCCGTTTGGTAAGTGCTCTTTAGCAAAAGTATGTGACAAACCAGGCTTTCAACTAACTCCATTGTAAACCCACTCGCGGCGTTATTCGACGGTCGGAGCAAGCGACGTAGTATTAATAGCGTGAGAGTCCGTTCAGTGCAGGCGGGGGGCTGGTCGATGGGTCAAACAAACACAAGACTTTCAACCAGGAGACCAGTGTTCGTGTCCCGAGTGAAAGTAAAAGTTGACTTATTTTGTTACGTAAGTCTTTAATCACGTAACTCGTTGGCATTGTCAGTCCCGTGAGTCACCTGAGTCACTAGTCAGTGAAGTTAACGTCAACCACGACCATTTACTAACTCTAACTAAGTGGTTGTGTTGCCTAAACCCAACTTCCTGTGAAAACGGAACTTTATTTTGAAAGGACACTGTGCATTTAACCAGCTTATATTGACACGCCGTCCCTGGTCAATCCAAAATTAACGCAAGAGGGGTACCCCGTGTGCGGTCTCCGATGCCGAGGGGCTCTGACCAAGCGGCGGTATTTGATGAGTTGGGAGTGAGAATGTGTTGTTAGTATACAGTATGTGTGTGTAGCAGTATCAGAATCTGTATTTAGCCTAGTGGACTTATATTGAAATCACTCATTGATTCAATTTTAATAAATTAACTCCACCTCTCTTTTAAATACGGACATTGAAGTCTTCCTTTGTTTCATGTATGTTAATCATGTCTTTGTATCTTTCAGACGTGTACTGTGATTGAGAGTGCGGCGGGAGCCAGTAAGGAGGTGGACTCGGGGCCTTCGCAGCCTGCAGGTGACCACACTCCTTCTCATCCAGTGACCTCGGAGACAGAGAAAGCCGACCGTCCACTTTCCAGTGAGTATAGCTCTTCCAAATACCAGATCACAGTCTGCAATGTTATGTTTTTAAGCGTTTCATTTTTTACTCTCCTCTGTCTTCATCCTTTTTTGTACTTCTGTTTTGTTGCTGTGGCTTAAAATAATGCTGTCTGGTTTACTTTAGAGTCCTGTTTATAGGATGTGACTGTAGAGTTCATAGCATTTCACACCAGTGGGATCTTTGATAGATGTTAGTACAGACCACTGCAATTAAATATCCCTGTGGCTATTCTCAAATCACAGTATTATCTGAAACATTTGTTATGTTGTTTCACGTTGCGTTTCTTGATCTCGTCACTGTGTGTGGCCACAAATGTGAGAGAGAGATGTTCACTCTGAACATGCGGTAGTAAATGTGTTGGTTCATTCAACTACTAAGAATAAGCCATACCCTCTGAATGCACATCTCTTCACTTAGTGGGTATCTTATCTCTGCTTCCTTTTTCCTGTGTGAGGTGTCCTCCTGACCCTGCTGTGTGGCAACACAGGAAGTGGTGAGACCCCTGGAGTGAATGAGATTAGGTCCGAGGCGGCTCTAACACTCATCGAAGAGTTAAAAAAAATCTTCTGAGTTCTTCTTTTTAGGCCTGTGCTGTCATGTCTAACATTTCAGCCTTTTGTAACGCTTCAACCACACTTCCACCACCATTGTATTTTATCTATATACACCTAACATAGCGATAACCCCCACCCAAACTGGATTAACTCTTCATTTTCCATCTTTTGTCATTGCAACAGTCAACCTATACATGCTGGCATGTGATACCAGGAGGAGGTAATAATGATTTCCCTGCAGTTTGTTTTGCAAATGTGCAGGCAATCTGATCCCTCACCTCCTTTCAATGCATTGTTCAACAGCAACTGCTTTTAATTGTCAACCATGCAAACACAACCTACCCTCAAAGCATACACACAAAGACTCTCAATCCCTTCATGTCAATCTTCACACACAAATGTACATGCTTACACACAGTGGTCAACCTCTGGGTCTGAAAAGTGAAGCCAATGCTGAAGTGCCTTAAACTTGCATTCTGTTTAAAAAACGATTCTGATTGTATAGAAGTCTATGAGAAAATGACCCTACTTCTCACTTGATTTATTACCTCAGTAAACATTGTAAACATGAGTTTATGGTCTCAATCGCTAGTTTCAAGTATTCTTCAATACAGCATGATGTTCATTTAGTAAATTATGGTCCCATTTAGAGTCAAATAGACCATAAAGCAGGGTATGCTTTAGGGCGTGGCTACCTTGAGATTGACTGTTCGCTACAGGGTGTTGTCCGGTTTGGTAAGTTTGGCCCCATTTTTCGTCGTATAACTTTAACCCTTTCACAGTGGTGGCTACCTTGTGATTGACAGGTCGCTACCACGGTGTTGTTTTTGGTCACTTAAAAATGTCTCATTCAGCGTTCGCTTGTATTTAGCTCCACGCTCTTTTGTCACTTCTGGTTGCAAAAGAACTAGCCAAATGCCAAACTGAGGGCTTCAAAACGGCAGTCCACATACCAATGGGTGACATTTTAGTGACTACGTCCACTTCTTATACACAGTCTGCACTTTCACACCATATTTCACTCTTCTGCTTTTTTTCATCTGATGTTAATCTGCGGTTCCACTTTGGGAACCACTGGTCAGTTAGTTTCTTATTTCCACCAACCTCGACCCAGAGTAAAGGATTATAGGTTTTACGGTCATTTCTCTCCCATCTTCTTCATTGTACAGTATATGAATAAGCAATTTGTTGGGATGCTGGTGAAGGAAAAATGATAGTGATAAAACGAGACTGAGAGATGAGTTGGAGGAAGTCATGATGAAGCAGGGGCAGACACAAAAAATAAGTGACATGTGAGCGTCTATGTGTGCGAGTATGCCCCGAGGGAGGCCATCACTACAGTGGGTTTTGGAGCTCAGTGCGTTTATGTGGAAAGTGCTGCTGTCTCCTCTTATCAGTGTAGCTGGACTGCCTTTTCACTGGGTATCTATTCCCTCTGATCCTCTTTTTTTTTTACACAAGCGTTTACACTTCTAAACACAGGAGTTTTGTAAGTGAAGTTTCTTAATTCTCCACCCTCCCTTTTTCACTTCCTCTCCTCCTGCTCTATCTTTCTATTGCTCACCACTCCCTCCTGCTCATGCCACTCTCTCTCTCTTTTCTCTAAGGCTATTTCTGTTTAGCCGTGAGGGCCCCCCTGTCGTTTACAGAAACTCATCTCAAGCGCTCTTTCCGACTGAACCGACACACACACACACACACACACACACACACACATACACCGATACACCAGCAACCACAACACACTCAAAGGCACCTGGTTAAACAGTCATGACAAACAGGGCCACACTGCACACCCACAGACACACGTAAAACGCAGAAGACTGAGCGTTTCTCCTAGTGGTCTAGTGTGGGTTGAGAACAGGGTTTTCATGAGTTATTTAAGTGCTCTCCTTCATGCGTGTTGCGCTGCGGCTCGCACTGACATGACACGGCCCATTTCCTCTGCTCAGGCTAGGAACGTGACACAAGACACACTTGCGGTGTTCACACACAGAGTAGAGGAGGTGCACAATCAGTCATGATCTTAAGACTGTTAGGTTTAAATCATTAAACGGGCCCCAACTTAACAGCTAGAGTGAAGCTAAAGGGTGAGGCTTCAGACAGTTGATGTTACACAGTCCTGCTGTCCACTGCAGTCTGGGTTTTAATTGTGCTTGTGTGAATATTTAGTGGCTTAATGGTCACAGCTCTAATGTAAATATTTGCTTTGACCAAGTGGCATACAGAGAGGGAGGCAGTGTGCTTTTACATCGCATTGCGGTGTTAAAGAACGTCAGCATGTGAGTTAAGCTGGGGACACACCAACAGAGAATTAGCGGCGACCAAGGTAGCCTGTGGCGATTTTTTTATTTTGGCTGACAAGTTGCACCTGAACACACCGCAAAGACTACAGCCGATGGCCAGTTAGCGCGTACGTTCTGCGACTGCGAGATGAAATAACTCTCCACACCAGCAGGTCGTGGTAGTCTGCATTGGTCATTCAAAAAGGGAAACCAGAAGACCAAGGACTGTTGTTATGATACGTGCATGAAACAAAGCGGCGTTTGCTGATCATTTTCACTTCACACTCACCACTTAGCTTCATTCCAGATGGCCATGTCGCTGTGAAAATATCTGTGTATTGGATTGATCAGATGACGTGAAGATGAAAAATATGTCTTTTCCTGATTTCTCTCACTGACGTGCTCTGCCGCCGATTCAACATGCTGAATCGAAAAACCTCCAACACGGGCAGACTAGAGCCGACGTTGCGGGACACACTGAAAAAACTGTACGACAGCTGACCGTCAGCTTGGTGTTTCGGGGCCTTTAATGAGATCTCCATACATATGGAGACAAGAGATCCCCATTTCTCATTTCAAATGTCCCAACGTGTTGCGGCCCATCAAGAGCCCCTGCCTATCAGACAGGAAACATCTGGGCTGACCACAATGTGTTTCAGGCCCGTGGACCCGTGAACACATTTGCTGAATGCTTCACATACAGTACATCAGCAGTCACTCAGGCTCAAAACAACCACACAGTCAATACATCACTATTAGTGGTGAAGGAACAAGGTGAACCTCCCTGCTGTACTGTCTACATCTAATGGAGGGAGGGGCACACAGGACTAATGTAAACGGCAGAATATATTTGTACCAATATGCTCTTCTTTGTCTGCACAGTTAAAGCATCTACCACTCTTGCCTCTTGTGTGAGTTTAGCCTTTTTCTACATTGATTGTGTTCCCTTCTGCTGCTTTATCACAGCCCTCTTGCCTCAATCTTGTCATACTGAGCAAATACATTTAGAGATATGTATGTGTATGTATGTACATAATGTGTGTGTGTCTTTGAATTACACGTTCTGATGATGTGATTGTCATGCGATAGGCTGTGAGTGTGTTTTGATTGCACAGCTGGACTTGGCAAGACTTGGCAGTCTTGAGCGCTTGGCTGCTGGCCAGTTCAATACAATTACAATTACCCACCGCGGGAGCATGGAGCACCACTGAAGATGGGCTGTGGGTGCTGGTTGGGGCACAGAGAGGGGGTAATTCACAGTATCTGGCAACCAGCCTTTGCTCGGGAGGAGGATCAATGTCTGAGCCGCTGCTTGCTTTAGCCGCCGCGGTTAACATTTCACATTAAGAGTCTTGCATGCAGCGGTGTGGGTCAATCCATAAACAGCCATGTTACGAGAGCACACACATTAAATGAGGAACAGTCTGTCCATGAGAGGGTGATTACAGCCGCCCCATCCTTGTGTCTCTTGTCCAGAGAACAGAGCAGCAGGTGGAGGGATGAGAGGAGCTGAGGAAATGACAGGAGCAGTGTGCTGGGGGGGTGGGAAGGTATGGGGAGGATGGCGAGAGGAGGACAAGGACACTGAATGGAGAGACGACAGGGGATGTGTTTGGAGAGAGAGATCAGAGGGTGACAGAGGAGGCATGGAGAGGAATGCCACTGCTTGCCCCCCACACCCCTCTGACTCCCTCTCTTTTCTTCTTTTCTTTTGTCCCCCTACAGGAGGGTGGGCTAACTTCGAATGACAGTGACAAGCTTGCCACCGCTCCCATGAAGCACAGCAGATGGAAGTGTGTGTGTGTGTGTGTGTGTGTGT
>CAKALG010026602.1:2845-22485 GCA_916700815.1 Helicolenus hilgendorfi | reverse complement strand
ATGTATCATGATGAACCAGACGGGACGTTTTCACGTGTATGGATGCTGCCCGTGGCTCTGTTTGATCAGCACTTTTCTCTTCACCCTCTGTGTGGGTGTGTGTAGTTACTTTTTTTTCTGTGTTTGTGCTTGGCTAAAAAAGTGAGATTTTCATGTTTTTTATTATAAAGCAGGCTTAAGTCCTATATAAATACTGTGAAAGTATCGGAACGCTCAATCCACAGGGAAATACACACAGCCCGTATTCAGAAACTCTTCATTTGAAACAAGCTGTCAGGATTTCTGTCCATTTGTGATGTCACAAATATTCAATATTTAGACCCTTTACACAGATTTAAACATACACATTCTGACCATGTCCCAGTTTATTCCTGGTTGCAGTGTATGTGAATGTCATCAGCTGACAGGAAGTACACATGGACCAAAGCTGTTGCCTAGCAATGCAATTCTGTTGCAATTTTATCGAAATGCCCTAAAATGGAGCGTTTCAGACAGAGGGTAAATACAGGTATATTCAGGCCGACAGTATGAGGAAAATAAAGGATTTTTTGTACATTACAGCATGTAAACATGTTCTAGTAGAAAGACCAAATACAAGTAGGAGCTTGAAAATGATCATAATATGGGACCTTTAATGTCAATTATGATATAATGAATTTTGGGGGGCACTAAAGCTTTGAACAGACATTGCCCCTCAATGCTGCACCGGTTAATCAGTGCATTTGCTCATATGCAGTCAAATGGAGTTGTTGGTGAGACAGAGCATTGGGAGATGGCGGAGGCAGAGGGTCTACCGGCCAAGGACCATGTGTATCGCGCTTTCACTTCACACCCAATCAGATCCGTCTCCTTCCGCTTCTCCATTTTACTGAATCCGCCATTTAAATTGAAATGTGCTAATGTGCAGGCGCACCATGACTTTTAAAGGGCATGGGAGATGACACTGATTGGTTTAATTCCTGTTACACCCAAAACACACCTATAATTAATTAAGAGACAAAACACAACCCCTTGCGCCTCACTTTGCGCCCAGATTATGCGCCGTTTAACTAGCAAAAGTGGAGTTGGACTGCGCTATAGATAGTTTAAAGGTACCATATCGTGCTCATTGTATTTTGTGTTTCTACTAGAACATGTTTACATGCTGTAATGTTAAAAAAAACGTTATTTTCCTCGTACTGTCTGCTTGAATATACCTGTATTTACCCTAATGACCCTTAATTGCCTGGCAGTTTGAGTCCATGTTTACTTCCTGTCAGCTGATGTCATTCACATACACTGCAACCAAGAATAAACTTGGACGCATTTAAATGTTTACGTTTAAAACCGTGTAATGGTCTAAATATTGTATATTTGTGATGTCACAAATGGACAGAAATCCTAACAGCTTGTTTCAAACACTCAGTTTCTGAATACGGGCTGTGTGTATTTCTCCGTATATTGAGCGCGTCGATACTTTCACAGTATTTATAAAGCACTTAAACCTGCTTTATAATATAAAAAACACGAAAATCTTACTTTTTACAATATAGGACCTTTAAATATGCTCCTTAGTCTTTTTCTGACAACTTTGTCTTACCTGTATTGCCAACTTAACTTTTATAATTGTCGATTTTTGAAATTTTCATGATTAAAATGTCGTGCTGAATCACGAAGAGGCAGCTTGTGGGTGTTTATGAAGAAATATTTATCGTATTTTCCACTGTGGCATTTACACCGATGCAGTGAGTGACTGGCAGGCTTTCATGTACTGCGACAGACACATGTGACGCTGTCTGCAGGGAGCCCTGTGGAGGAAAAATGTGTCACTTTTTTTCAATTGAGATTTTCTTCAATTCTGTCCACTTCGCTGCGCCGACTGCCGGCTTTCGGACCTGAAAAGACACAGAGAGCAACTGTGCGGGAGGAGAAATTTAAAAAACCAAGCACAGATCAGATGAAACTGTCTGTGTGACGTTCATCTCTTTTTCCTCAGCACTGTGAAGTCCAATCCCAGCCACCTTGTGTAAACTCTGCAGGAGCTCTGGCCCCAGCTGACAATTCCACAAAAGGCTTCAAACTTTAACTGTGATGGCTCCATTTGAAGGTGACATTAAAAAAAGCATTCATCATCCAAACATGCAAAAGGTATTAAGCAGCAGTGAATACTGATATATCTGAGTTTCATAGTAGGTTTCCTATCCATCTATCTATCTATCTAACTGTATTTCTTGATCAAAATATTGGGCTTGGATGATTCAATATATTAAAAGGTGTTTATAAGCTTTAAAGGGACTGTATGTAACTTTTTACAGGTATAAATTTGTTTTATAAATTGTGGTTATGCTGTTTGGAATTTATCGAATATTTTATGCCCTTGCGTCACTTTCAGAAGTTGGTCCGTAACTATTTTCGCTAGAATTTTTGATATAAATGGTAGTTTGTAGATTGGTCTGTAATTATCTAATTGAGCTGGGTCGAGAGAGGTTTTTTAAGAAGCGGTTGAACACCGGCAGTTTTAAAATAGTCAGGAACAGACCCGGATGTGAGAGAGTGGTTGATGATTGAGAGCAGGCTGGGGCCTAAAACAGGAAAGACGGATTTAAGAAATTTTGTGGGAACCTTATCACCGTGACTGGAGGAAAGACGCATGTGAGCTACAGTGTTTAAAAGAGTTGGTAGAGAAACAGGATTGAATTCAGTCAGTAAAATAGATAGAAAGAGCTCCTTTACGACAGTGATTTTGTAATTATAGTCAGATTTCATAATGCAGGTTGCATATCACATTTATCAAAGCATCTGTCCCCAGTCATTCACCGTGACCTTAAATTTCTTATCTGACAACTTACTGTAATAGAATAAATATAAAAGACACACTGCAGTTTATCACCCTTCACATGACCTGGTTGTAAACCTTCGCCATAATTGACATAGATGTCTAAGAATGGCTATTTTTCAACTCAGAGCTGCTATCACCACAGCACTATATTTCAATTAACTTATCTGAGACCCAGAGAAAAACGTGCCATAAAGGGGAGGACTGTATCATTAAAATGAATAAAAGTACTATCATCCAACTGCAGATAATTACCATGACCAAAACCCTGTCACGGTGCAATTCTTTCCACACCTTATTTAGTTATGTAATGTTATTTAATTTGATTTCATGGTCATCTCACTTTGGATTGTCATTTTTGTATTCAGCTGCTCTTGAATTGTGCTTATTAAACGTTTATAAGGTGGTATCCCCCTCGAGGTGGACATGGTGATACGTGAGCATCTCCAGCCTAGAGGTTAGCCTGACTTCTGACTGCGAGCTTGACTTGTGACACTCCAGGTCTGGGATGAGAAATGCTGATCTCTTTCATAGCAGCTCTTATAATAGCTTCCATCAAGGTGCCCTTAAGCGAAGCAAGTGGTGCTCAAGCTCATTAGGAGAAGAAAGGTTACATAAAGAGTATAGTAGCTGCCAATGATGAAGTACAGCGTGCTTAAAGGAATAGTTTGACATTTTGGGAAAAACAATTAGCTTAGCATAACGACTGGGAACGGGGGGAACTAGCCTTAAAGGGGATGTATGATTTCCAGGACTTCACTGTATAAAATGACCTGTGGTGACCTCTAGGATAATCACAGCCTCATGAAACTTTACAGCCTGAATCTAAAGATCTACGGCATTCAGAGGATGGATGGCTTTCCTAGGTAGATTGACAATAAGGGGAACACAGCATTTTCAAGAACAGAAGTGCTCGCCATCCAATAGCCGAAAAATGCAATTCTTACAGAAATCTCCAAATGCCAAAAGTTTTTGATATCAAATCACAGCATGGCTTTTTCTATGGTGTTCCTCAAGGTCTTGGTGTCTTAATGTGGTATTTTGGAGGGACTATTGATCATTTTTATCAGTTCTCAGGTGGTAAAAATTGGTTAAATTTAGCACCAAATCTGTGTAAGAAATGGTATCAACCCAAAAATTGCTGCAACTACTTATGAGACATAAGTGAGCATGGGAATAACCCTCATGTTTATTACACATTTATATAGAACAACTTGACACACAGTGCTGAGCTCCATCTAAAACTAATCTCCAGGTTCCCAGCTTTAGATGATGTACACCACTTCTATGTGACATTTACTGCTGACCTGCTATCTCCAACTAAAGACACCCTTTACCCCCTAAAACAGTTCAATTGTGGGTTTCAGAGGGTTAATGTGGTATTTTGGAGGGATTTTTGATCATGTTTATCAATTTTCGAATGGTAAACGTGGTTAAAGTCTGTGTAACAAATGGTATCTACCCAAAAATTGCTCCAACAACTTATGAGACATAATAGAGCATCGGAATGATCATCATATAATAATATAATAATGTTCTACGCTCTTCACAATGTATTTTAATTGATTAATTAAATGATTCTTTTTTTTTTCTTATTAATGACTAGAACAGCTTCTCTACTGTTGACTATTTATCTACCCTTGATCGTCACCTGTCCCCCATCCCTAACACTCTAAAAAAGATGGCGGGATAGTAAGGGGTTAACACAGAGGGAGGCGCTGCAGTAGCAGCAGTTTCAGACAAACAACCTATAGATAGATCTGCAGATTTGTTCCTGCTGTTGTTTCTTGTCGGTGTCATTTTATGGTGGATAATGACTAGACGTATCCACTCTAACCTTTACCTTGATCAGAGCTGTCTACGGGTCTAAACTTAGTCCATTCTGCTCAGAACAGCCTTCTAGTAAGGGCCTTTGGTCCAGGGTTTTGTATTGTACGGTTTCAAAGGGTACGATCATAGACAGAGCGAAAGGATGAACTAAAGTTGCTGCAACATGCAGATCCTGTAGATATAAGCAAACTGTTTCAGGCTCACTGCGCTTCTCCAGGTAGCACTCGTTCGTCTGTGTGTGTGTATTTGATGATTTATGCACATCAGAAGAAAACCTGGTGTTGAATTAAAAAGGACGCAGGGTGGGGGCATTAACAAAACCGGTCCCTATGGCGGGGAAGGAGCCGTCTGGCCTGCAGCACAATGTGTTCAGGGTTATTAGAGAGAGCAGTCTCACGTAGGCAACTCAGTGTGAGGAAATCAGCTTTTTTAGAGGCAGTAATATTTTATCGATACAACATAAGGTGTGGGATAATGTCACCAGCAGCCGGTGCTCCGCGACAGCTGCAGCTGTTAGCTGGAATTGCCAGGGAAATTTGAACGAAAACACGTGGAAGCTATTGTGCAGGCAGACAGCAACGCGAGAGACTCAGCTCCTGCACATTTTCATTGAAAAACGATTATTTCGAAACATGGCTATCTATGTCACTATGATGAGCACTAAGTGTGGCAGCATATGACTGTAAACATTTTATTACACAATTAACTGTCTGTAAAAACAAAACCATTACAACAATATGAAATGATAGTGAGTATAAAGCTCTTAAAATGCAACAAGGAAGTTAGGGTTCATACTTACAAATAAAATGTTTAATTTATCAGTAGCTGCTTTAATCCAAGCTTCGTGGGTAAAATTGGAGCAAATATGATTACAATTTTTTTTTATTTATAAAACGGTCACTATATCCTCACAGTAGTGCATGAGACAGGTCATTTGAAAAAAATCATGTGCCTCGGTATCCTCCGGTGCTCCTTCTGTGAGGATTTTCACAGAATGGAGGAAAACAACCAATCGTAGCCGATCTGGAGTCTTGCCGTCTCTGAGCAGCTGTCAATCACTCTTTTACAGCTGAACAGTACACTATAAGATGTGATAAATAAACATTAAAGTAACAGAATATTAATTAATATTTGATCAGCGCTGCCTAGTTTGACCATTTGATCAGAGTTCACGAGTGATTGACAGCTGCCTCCGTTGAATGAACAGCCAATAGGAACGCTCTCTCTCTGAAATGACCTGTGATTGGCCAAAGTCTCTCGTCACAGGCTAGATTTTTTAAAGGGGACATATCATGCTCATTTCAGGTTCATGTTTGTATTTTGTGTTTCTACTATAACATGTTTACATGCAATTAAATTACAATATGCTGAAAGGTTATTATGGAATTTTTGCCCAAAATACCAATAACGATACCAAAATGATACCAAAATCGGAGGTCCTTTTTTTTCTGAGTTCCAAGTATGATGGATTGGAGCATGAGGTGACGGCTAAATCAGCATATAGCCTGGAGGATACTGGGACTCCATGCGGAACCCTCTTATGGGTTCCTTGTGGGTGACATTTTGACAAAGAGCCCCCTTCGACAGCCTCTCCCTTTAGTTGGTCTACTCATCAGGAGTCTTTTGGAAACTTAATTCATCACAAGCCAGATTAATCAAGTTAATAAATTGAGCCAATTATCTCAGTGCCGGCCCATTACTAACTTATGGTAGCTGACAGCTAACTTCAGAGTGATGGACAAGCAGCTGTACAAGGAGCCATTTGGTGGATTTCAAGTCACATGGTTCACAATAAGTGTTCAGTGAGCAGCAGCATCACTGTTAACAGCTCCAATGATGCAATATGATTCACTGTTGAAGTTTCTCCAACTCTCGAAGCTCAGCACCATCAGTGTTACAGACAGAGAGGGAAGATAACAGTGAAGAAGATGCTTTCAAGTCATTTCAACATTTTCTGTTCTGTAGCATACAGAATATAGCCAGAGGTGAAAGTAGATTGAAGTTGTTGCTGGTACTACTAGGCTACCCCAACCTTCGTCGCTTGATATTGTTCTCCTCCCACACCCCCAGCTTCATGCATCCCTGAACACACTGAAAGAAAATAGAAACACTTGACATCATGTACAGCAAATTATTTATTTAAATGGTGGAAGTGCTGCAGAATAATTTGTAATGTTGACAAAACTTTTTGTCAAAAGTTTTAAGTTGTTGCAAAGAGTATACAATTGAAAAGACGAAACTCCAGTGTTTTTTTTTTTTTACAACAGCTGCAGCCGCCATTTTGGACTGTTTATTATATTTCTGTACCATTTCGGTAGAATTGTTTTAATTTTGTAAAGAACTTTTTAGGCAGAAGTTTTACTGGTGTCCGGTAGTCACTTTTTAAGTCCAAAATGGCGGAAGAGTAGCTCTGCTGCTGGGCGCTGATGTTGCAATGGAATGAACAATTGACCTTCACTTCTTGGCAATACACATTATTTGGTTGTTGTTCCAACTTAAGGGGGCATTCACGTGAATTTTACCAGTCGGGAACTCGTATTTCCAATTATTTCGACACCTCATGAATGCATTTCGCAATGTGAAGCAGTATTGCCACATGTGTCAACAAATCCAGCTGTGATTAGGGATATTTGATAAAACACACAGTTGTACCGGCAGGGATACGTAGACTACAGTAGTGCACAGATCGCATTTACTCGCGGAGTGAGACCACAGGGGTGTTTTTTATCGCGAGGGATTGCGTCCCTTCCCAGCATTGGACGCTCTATGGGCTGCCACTAGACACAAGGCACTAGGCACCTGATTGGACCAACGCTTTCCCTCATGCGCTGCTGCTTCCAGCTTTCAACCCAGAAATAACATGGCGGCTCATTTGGAAACTTTTTTCTCTTATATCACAAACATGGTTCACCAAAACGGCAAGTTGTGTCGTAGCCTGGACCTCAACGTTACGCAAATGAGGAGCAGCCAACGTGATGCCCCGTTTCTCGAATCGCGCCACCACACTATCAGAATGCATTGCACGGCTGCTTACATAGACAATGAATGGGAAGCATTGGAAGGACGGAGGCTGAGGAGGGAAGTCAGACCCCGCGGATCCAAGCGAGTAGTGAGAGTGTTGCTCCTTGTCTGAAAAGATCTTAATATGTGTAAAGGCAAACAGACAAATCAAAGCGAAAACTATAACTGTATGTTGACCTGATGTTAGCAGATGTGTTTTCTTGTTGGGAATGCGATCGTGGGTGACGGGTTGTATGTGGCAGGCAGCTGCTGTCCCCTCTTGCTGGTACGGAGTACCGGGACTGAATCTTTTAGTGGTGCGGAGTACCGGACCGTACCGGCCTACTTTCACCCATGAATATAGCATAAATACAGAGTATAGCATATGTCAAGCAATGGTCCTGCCTTTAGAGTTGAGCTCATGGTTTTGAGTCATTTGTCACCATGAATTCATGAATAAATTATTGGAAAATAACTTTCGAACATAGAATTATGTGTTAACATATTCTATCAATATTCATGCAATTTAACTCCATAATTATTAGATATTTACCTGTTTAAGCTTATCCAGAATATTTCTTCCATATTCCAATTTCCCCTTAAATGTTTTGCTTTTTCACTCCTCACACTTTCCAGCCCTGAAAACTGTGACAACCCAGTTAACTAATGTCAGTTAGCTCACCTCCTGTGCTGTTACCTTTCTCATTATTCCTGACTTGTGCCTCTGACACTGTCTCCTCCTGGCCACATACAGGAACGCCTAACGTCCAATCTGCACAGACAAGAATATCTGTGAGACTTATACTCGTGTGATGTGAGTTAAAAATCAATATAATCAACGTCTTTTCAAATTTTCTCAGAGTCATCTGCGCCCATAGAATTGGATTTCACACTCACAAAGCCCGTGTCACTGGCAAACACTTACGGCTGATAGCTCACAGGAAAAGAAAAAAAAAAAGGAGCTCAAAGCAGCATTAACAGTTCTTTCAAGGAAACTAGATACTGGCAGCTTAAAAAGGCACCAGAAGTCATAGCATGATGCTATACTGCCATCAAGGTTATTTCACATGCAAAAACTGACCGGAACTTAGATCAAATACATCGATATTAGAGATGGAGGAACTTGTGCTCATATAAAAAACAAAGCAAACACTGGAACGTCTAAAAGCCAAAGCACATTTTGCGCATTGAATATTGACATTAACCCGTTGTAACGCACAATACACACGTTTTTGTCTTTTTTAGGGGGATAAAGGGGAGAGATAGCAGGTCAACAGTAGATGTTGCATAGAAGTTGTGAATCTGAAAGCTGAGAACCTGAAGATTAATTTGAGATGCAGCTCGGTTTTGTGTCAAATCGTTCTAGTATTAAATCAGAAAAAACATGCTCTATTATGACACATAAGTTGTTCCAACAATTTTTGGGTTGATACCATGTGTTACACTGATTTGGTGCTCAATTTAAAAAAAAATGTGACCACTCGAGAATTGATAAAAATGATGAATAGTCCCTCCAAAATACCACATTAAGGCAACAAGACCTTGAGGAACACCATAGAAAAAGCCATGCTGTAATTTGGTTTTAAAAATCTTTTGACATTTGGAGATTTCTGCAAGAAATTTTTTGGCGATTCGATGGCAAGCACTTCTGTTCTGGAAACTGCTCAGAAACACACTTACTTGTGAATCTAGCTGGGAAAACCATTCATCCTCTGAATGCTCTAGGTCTCTAGTTTGTGGTTGTAAAGTTTCATGAGGCTGTGATTATCCTAAAGGTCATTACAGGTCATTTTATACAATGAGGTCAAGTTTCAAAAAATGCTCTCACTACAATGAAATGGCTACTATGGGGACTAACATCAACACACATGAATCAGGCTCATTGGATCCACAATAGTCTCAGCTTTACAGTGATACCCCATTTATGCAATTCCAAGACTGTTTATAGGGCCCCAGTATGCAGGGATATCCAAATACACAATTTTAGTATAGGCGAAAATTACACATTTATACTGCATTCAAATTACTGCACGGTTTTTCCCCCAAACTGCATGTGATCATAAAGTGGGCATGTCTGTAAAGGGGAGAAACATGAGTACCCATAGAACCCATTTTCATTCATTCACATATCTTGAGGTCAGAGGTCAAGGGACTGCGTTGAAAACGGCTACGCCAGCTTTTCCTCACAAAAATGTTGCCTAACTTTGGAGTGTTATTTTCTGGTTTTCTAGTTTCATATGACATCTGGACATCTTTTCGAGACATCTCTGGATATCTTAATATTTTTGTGTGCGTTTGCATTGTTTTATGAGCAGGGGTTGTCAACATTCAGTCAACATGTCCATGAGGGCCCTAACGTGGACGAGCTGGATAACAAAAGGGGCGATAACCATGTCTCATTATCATGTCTGTTGAGTGAAACAAGCATGTGAGGCAAATCAGCATCAGCATGGTCTTCAATTTCAACTTAAAGTTCCCATATTATGCTAATTTTCAGTTTCCTACTTGTATTTGCGGTTTCTACTAGAACATGTTTACATGCTTTAATGTTCAAAAACGCATTATTTTCCTCGTACTGTCTGCCTGAATATGTCTGTTTTTACCCTTTGTCTGAAACGCTCCGTTTTAGCATATTTCAATGTAATTGCAACGGAATTGCATTGCTAGGCAACAGTTTCAGTCCATGTTAACTTTCTGTCATCTGATGTTATTTAAATACACTGCAACAGGAAATAAACTGGGATACATTTAGAATGTTTATGGCTAAAACCGTGCAATGGTCTTTATATTGTATATTTGTGACATCACAAATGGACAGAAATCCTAACGGCTTGTGTCAAACGCGCAATTTCTGAATAAGGGCTGTGTGTGTTTCTCTATATATTGAGCATTTTTATAGTTTAACCGTATTAATAAAGCACTTAAACCTGCTTTATAATATAAAAGACATGAAAATCTCACTTTTTACAATATGGGACCTTTAACTGTTTTTGTTGACTAAACCTAAAGAAGTTGTATTTTTGTCTTTTTGGGCCCAAAGGCATCACGTGACGGACACGGAAGTTGTAGTACCACCGCTTTGACACTACGAAAATTTAAATTTCGCTAAGATCAGCATGCTACCATGCGGCAATGAATACCATGTTAACTATCTTAGATTAGTCTGATGCCATTAGTTTTGCAGGTATTTGGTCATAAATTAAAGTATTGGACAAATTCATATTTCGACCTGATTTTGGCACTACATCAAAAATTAGGGGATCACCAAAGTTAATAGAATTGAAATAGTGTGTCATGGCAATCAATCCAATTACTGTTGTGACATTTCATTCCGAAAAACAAATGTCAATCTGGTGGTGGTGGTAGAGATAAAGTCAGGTAATCACAGTAGGATTCATCCTCTGGGTACCATGAATCTCTTTACCAAATTGCATGACAATCCATCCAATTGTTGTCTAGATATTTCAGTCCGGACCAAAGTGGTGGATCGAAACAAACCGACCATCCGGATGTGTCTGAAAATGCCAAGATGAATTTTCATTTTTCATGTTATTGTCAAATAAAATGTCATTTTATTGTGCAATTAATTGAGAACATAAAAAATAAACATATGTATTAGTCATGAAATGATAATTAATCATCAATCTAGTAGAAACCAGCTCCATATTGACTCAGTATTTCCCTTGGGAACACATTAAATAGAGAGTGGCAGGTGTCACTTCGTCGGTACATGACTTGAGTACTGAGATTCCGCTCAGCTCGCTGACCTCCACAGGCTCCTCACCTGTGTCTACCCTGCTTTTTTTCCATTTGTTCGGTCAGTGGGTGTAAACCAAGAGCTCATCTCTTTGTGAAAGGACTCATTACACTTCTCTCCTGTAACAAGGCCAATATACTAAATAACGTGACATATCATACTGTATATTCTTGCAGAATAAATAACCGTAATTTCATGGTAACTTGTATCTTAAAAGGCGCCTACGTAGTCCCCCCCCCGATGTCTTCATTCATGTCTGTCTCTATGGACAACGAAGGAAATGAAACAAAATCAACAAGTCTCTGACACATGCAAGCCTGCAATTATACACATTTTAAAAAGAGATGAGTGAGCTAGATAAATAGAGCAGAGATCAAATATTAACTTAATAGGGATTTCACAGGGCGGCACGATGGTGCAGTGGTCAGCGCTGTCACCTCACAGCAAGAGGGTCGCAGGTTTGAACCCGACTTGTGGCCCTTCTATGTGGAGTTTGCATGTTCTCCCCGTGTTAGTAGCGTGGGTTTTTGTCTCCAAAAAAACTCCACCTCTCTGAATTTTAATTTCAACCATCAGAGTATGTAATACATGTAAAAAGGTACACAAAATGAAATATAGTCATTAAGATTTTAATCTGTAACATGTTTATTTTTTATGGTTTTCATCACTTGTTCTTACTAAATGTCCTTGTACTGCAACATTACAATAATGTTCATTTCATACATTGTCCTTTTTTGAATTCTATAATATTTCTAAAACATTTCAATTCATTTTTTATCAAGCTTTGTGCATCATTGTAAATATTTTGTATAAAAACATTTTCTTAAAATATGTGATTTCCAGATTTTCTCTACACCCCGAAAAATGTAGACAGTAACTATAGATGTCAGTCTTCATACTCAAAAAATATAAAATGTTTGTTTTTTTATGACAGATAGATATTGCAATTCTAAAGTCTAATGTCATTAGAAGTGACATTTTTGCTGATATTGCAGATACATGGCAGCTAGCAAGGTCTGCTATGTTAGATATAAGTGATTTCTAAACAAATAACAGATTTTAATATGGTGCACGGTACTATGAATATGAAACAATGTCGTATTGGAATTGAATTAGCTAATTTTACGTATCTCAACATTGAAACCACGGTTTTCATACATGAAGAAAAGTGGCGTTTGGACCCATAAAATGCTTCATACATTGTATTAAATCATATTATTTAGTTGAGTTGCTCATAAAAATACCCGTAGTTGCAGAAACGGTATTATTCGGTATATATTCAGACAGACAGTATGGAAAATATATATATTTTTTTCAACATTAAAACATATAAACATATTTTAGTAGAAACACAAAATACAAGTATGAACCTGAAAATGAGCATGATATGTCCCCATTAAGTTATCCTTTAAAGTTATTTATTAAAGTTAAATTAGCTGCATTAGCTCGGAATCATCTTACAGTCTTCTTCCTGTATGGAAATAATGAAAGTCGTTGGTATTGATCAGCATCCCTTCCAAACATTCCAGGCCCTTGCAGATATATAACGGCAATTTTTGTGCATCAGACACAAATCTCACTTAATACACTTTTAATAAACCCTTTGTGACACAAACAGAAGAGATTTGTTTTGCAGGCCAAATCCACCGCTGACAGAGCTCAGTGTGAGTTCCACAGAAAGTCGGCGACACTGAATCATCTCAAAATGTGCGACTGGATAGATGCATTTTTTAAGCCTTTTTTAAAAAAAAGCTGGACACACCATAGCTCATTTTGACGCTGCAGTCTGTGGGCACATCGGCAGTGTCGGCCAGACAAATGTGGTCCAGAGTGACTTCTGTTTTTTTCTTCTCCTTTGTCTTCTTTTGTCAGTGGTATCTGTGATGTTGGACAAAGTGCTTCATCTTCTCTATCCTTAAAGAAGATACTGCAATGTATCAATGTAGTCCTGCAAACCAAGTCATTGCAGACTCTTTTCCTCAATAATACGCTTGTCAAGTGTATCTTCTCTCTGTTTCCCTCCTCCTCACACTCTTTTTTTTCCCCCATGGCTTGTAAGCAAACAACACAATGCTGTGAATGGATGCTCGGTGCTCCAGGTTAATGTACTTCATTAGAGGTTCACTATTGCATGTCTGGCTTAATTTAACGGGGCCGGAAAGCCGTGGGACAATTCTTCTGACATTTCAAGAATGCCAGGCCCGGCATAGGAGGCTTATGTTTATGTGAAACCATGGAGAGAAAGAGGGAAATGGTTGGAAGAGACTACAGCTTACTCTGCCTGTTAATGGTGCTTTAGAGCCTAAGGAGACAGGATGCAGACGGACCCAGGGAGCACACAGCTGGAGTGGTGGTGGTGGTGGTGGTGGTGGTGGGGGGCGGAGGCATTGCAAGGTAATGTACTGCCAGAAGGGGGGTCACATCTCCCCCATACATGACAGCAGCAGTCATTCTTTTTGCTTTTCTTGTTACATCTGAATGTTTTTTTTTCTGTTCCGCACATGCACTCCATTAAAGATGCACATATGAAATACAGAACTGAATATATGAAAAAAATAAATGCTATTATTTATCATAATACTGCATGTACTGCGTATGTATCCACAGGCAAAAGATAAGGCGATATGAATATTAGATGACTTGACTGTATTTTTTATGACACCGATTTTTTATGGGGCACATTTGGTACTACAATTTATGCAGCGTAAAACTGTGCATGCTTTTCCAGCTGGTTCTCTCTCCTTATTGAGAGCAATAAAGGAGGGAAAGCACAAACTAAAAATAAAGAGGAGGGATATTTGTGAATGCCCATCATTTTTGTGATGCATTGGAGCAACCGATTAAAGTGTTGTCAGGCTGTTAAATAGGCATTATCAGTCGCTATAAGCCCCATGGAGGTGGGTCAATAAGGGCATACTACACCCTAGTAGGTTTTATCATCTATTCACATGGTAGATCATCGAAAGAAGGTATAAATGAACACGACAGCGACCTCTGCTGACGGTAGTAATTATGACAAAACATGTGACTTTCACCCAGGACACTGAGTTTGCATCCCGTGTAAAACCAACAGTGTGTTTGTAGTCATTTTAGCCCAAACATAATGTTTTCCCCTAAACTTAACAAAGTGTTTTTTTTGTTGTCTAAGGGTGCTTTCACATCAGGGACCTGGGCCAGGATCCGAGTACATTTGTCCCCAAAGTCCAGTTTGTTTGATAGTATTAACGCTCCGTACCGTACTCGAGCACGGATCACGTGTACTCGTTTACGGTTTGCATCAGGTGTGAAAGCCAACTGTACCGAGACACGGGAAGTGGACCGCTATTTAAGGGGACACAGAGTGCAGAGTCGGCCTATTTTCACATCAAACTAAGAAATAAGAGTTTACTTCAACCAAACCAGAGTTGGTGATAGTTTCGGTGATTTTTTTTGTTTCCGTCAAGTTTGAATGAAGTGTTTTACAATGCTCTAACACTAGAACAGCTGATCTCAACATAAACAAATACACGTTGATGATGACGCAAGAGTACTCGAGTACGGACCAACTTTACTAATGTGAAAGCTGAGCGGAGGGAGGGGGTGGGCGGCTCTTATGAAGTGTGAACTTGCCAAACACTGGTCTATGGTACAGAGTAAAAACACGGCAAACCATAAAATACAAATATCCTGATGGATTCCTTGTTGTATGACTTCAGTCAAACACAACGTTTATCACCACATTGATGCAATGCATGACCTAGCTCCTTTGTGTTTAGGAACCCCTAATTCAGATTCTAAAATAAACAATGATAGGGATTTTTTTCTTAAAAGACATTCAATACATCACAAGTAAATTGGCCCTCGGGGTCGGACAGCCTGGAAGACATTGCAATATAATAACCTTTGCCTTTACTTGAAATAATGAGCAGGTTCTCTTTTGTAGGACAGCGCCATGTGTAAGTCATTAAGTAACTCGTCTAGTGTCTTTATCCAGCCAGGTTTTTCCATTTGTTAAGATGACCTTTTCTGTATTGACTGTACCCATTATTTTGCTGTTTCCTGTCCACTCTGCTCGCCTCAGGGTCACTACAATCATTAAGAGGAAATGAAACAATGACAGCTCTTTAGTGCACATTTTTTTTAACAGCTGCAATTAGTCGGCTCCATTTGTATTAATAAGGAAAAATCCTCAGGCACACAGACCGTATAATACCTGGGCTCATATGATGATGTCAACTTCTGCTATGTCAGCCACGATCCAGATTTCACAATTATTCAGTTGATACCACAAGACATAGGAATATGTACAGTATATTGTTTTCTCTGTAATCATAAATGATGTGTAAAGCTCTCCACACAAACAAAATGCTTCTTTAGGTTTAGGTAACATAAATACAACTTATTAAGGTTAGGTGACACAACTACAACTTATTTAGGTTTAGGTAACAGAACTACAACTTATTAAGGTTTAGGTAACACAACTACAACTTATTTAGGTTTAGGCAACATAACTACAACTTATTTAGGTTTAGGTAACAAAACTACAACGTCTTTAGGTTTAGGTAACAGAACTACAACTTATTTAGGTTTAGGTAACAAAACTGCAACTTCTTTAGGTTTAGGTAACAAAACTACAACTTATTTAGTTTAGGCAACATAACTACAAAGGTCTTTAGGTTTAGGTAACAGAACTACAACTTCTTTAGGTTAAGGTAACAGAACTACTACTTTATTAGGTTTAGGTAACAGAACTAGAACTTCTTTAGGTTTAGAGGTAACAGAACTGAAACTTATTTAGGTTTAGGCAACAGAACTACAACTTCTTTGGGTTTAGGTAACAAAACTAAAACTTCTTTGTTAAGTTTAGGGAAAAACATTGTGTATTGGGTTAAAACAACTACAAACATAAACACAACTGCACATTGTTGGTTTCACACGGGATGCAAACTCAGTGTCCTGCGTGAAAGTCCTGTGTTTTGTCATAATTATTCTAGAGGTGGCTGTCGTGTTCTTTTATACCTTCTTCCGGTGATCTACCATGTGAATAGATGAAAAAACCTACTAGTGGTTTTAAAAGGCCCCTATTGACCCACATCTATGGGGCTTATAGCGACTGATAATAGCTATTTAATAGCCTGACAACAGTGTAATCGTCCGTCTATACAACCAGACCTCTTTTTGCAACCAGATGTGTCGCCCCATGTTGTTTATTAGAAAAAATGCAAGTTAAGACTTCTCCATTAGATTCACTTTTCAGACCCAGAGGTTGCCGCCTGGTTTTGACTCTGTACACAGTGTTTTATAAATGTTTTATTCCAGGCTATATTATCCACGACCTGGAAGAAAATAGTCTCTTTTAAAGCTAAAACCATGTTATCTCTAATTTATTTTCATGTAACACATGATGCAGTTCAGCATATTTCATGATGCACTTGCATGATTCATGCAATGTTTGGGTCACATGGTTGAATGCACTTATTGTAGGCCAAGTTACTTTGGATAAAAGCGTCAGCTAAATAATCTAAATAAATAAATAAATGTAATCTAAAAAAAAAAAAGTTCCTCTAGATCCAAAATTGTAGTTACTCAGTTCAATCTCATTCTATTGGACTGTATTTGAATTAATTTAATCTTCATATTTTCATCTGATTCTATTAGTTTATTTGTTTGAGTTTGCAGAGTTGAATTGAATTAATTGGGATGAAAAGCACATTGTAACCTTGTAGACCTTTTGCACAGCAGACATTTTGAGTTGTCATAGCGGGAAGAACACAGGTGAAAAACATTTTGCTCTGTTGGTGTCCCAGTAAGCCAGTATGAACAACCAGTACCCTGAAACAAGCACACCTAAATGGAACTCAGTTAATTTAATGTTATTAATTAAATAACACCTGTGCTTTTCCTGCTTTGACGAGCCCAAATATCTGATTTTAAAATGGTCTGTTGAGATGATGATGTTTAATATTTATCATAATGTTGAAGACACAAACAATTTTAATTAGCTGTTAGGATGCAGGATAATTGTTGAAAGCATATCATTACACTAAACAAAGCTTAATTAAAGCCTGTTAAACACTCTTCTTCCACACACACATGCGGGCATTTGTGGTTGGCGGCATTGTCGTTGGAGGTGAAACACTGGAGGCAGAGGATGGCAAGCCGTTTTAACATTTAATCAAACCACTCTCCTATCTGTAATTACATTTTAGATATCCATAATAGCATTTTTCCTAGTCAAAACTGTAGTCACCATCCAGAATGGTAATTATAGATATCCACAATAACGTTCTTACTAGAGCAAATTGTATTTCAAGATATCTAAAAACTTTATTTCTCCTATTCAAAATTTAATTTAGGATATTTTTCAAACCTTAAAAAGTATAAGTAACCGTTTTAACATTTAATAGCTAGGATGGATATGTATTGCAGATATCTGTAATTCAATTCTTCCTATCAAAAATAACATTGCAGATACCCACGACGTCATTCCTCCGAGGACAAATGACGTCAGTTGTGTCATCCATGTGTATTATGCTTTCAATTCAACAACTGCATTTTTTGATATCTACAACAAACATTCTGGATATCTGCAATAGAAGTATTACTAGGAAGAACTCTGGCTTCAGATATCTACAATCTAAATGTTACTCGTCATAATTTTGATTTAAGATATCCAAATTGAAAAAAAGCATCCCTAATATCCATAATGTAATTTTGAATATCCAAAATACATTGTGAATTGTAAACATGTCATTAAAGATATCCACAATTGGCATTATGACTAGTAAAAATGCAATTTCAGATATTTACAATTACAATTATGAGTAGAAACAATGCAATTGCAGATATTCACAAATGTACTGTGGATATCTGTTTTGGATACCAAAAAAGATAATAATATTGAAAAATGGCCGCCATCTTGGATTTTCAAGTGGCCAATCGTTTATATTTGTTTATTGACCCCTCGGCAATCATCATGCCAAAGTTGGAGCTATTTGCACAATTTGACCGAAAAATTGATGTTATCCGCTCGACTATTGGAGATGGATTTGTGGAGGAAATAAAGAAGATTTCACCGGCTTCTGGTGTCAGCTTGTCGACTGTGGAGTTCACCACACACCACTCCTATCACTGTACCTACAGATGATATTTACTTCACTTCAGCAAGGTAAGTGTTTGCTGCCCGTTCTCATATATAAAGTATGAGTTCATGTGTTTACTGTGTTGTTGTTTTTCTGCTGTTTGAGCAACTAATTTCTGCTCCTGTGGTGAAATATAGATGCTCATTATTGTGTTTTTGTGGGCTGTTTTACAGCATGTTTCTCTGCTGGTTGCTGCCCTTTGTTTTTGGATGGATGTATAGCTCATGTTGCACACAGCCTATTCACATAACCAGTCATTATTTCCCTCTGATATACAGGCTTTATGGAAAACTAAACCTTGCTTTGTGACAGCTTGCTTTAATAACCTCCTCATCATACATGTGAACTGCTGAGCTGCTGCTCTGTGGTCTAACTGCTGCGATTTTAAATGCGTGTATAACCATCTGCTGCATAGCTGACATACATGATTAAATCTGCTGCTGCAGAGCAGGTGCATCGCAGATTTATACATCTCAATTCACTGGATAGTAAATTTCCTGTAATGTTCAGAGAGCTGGTGCATACTGTGGATTTTAGCTGGCATCCTGCTCTGTATTTAATCTGGTTTAGTTCCTGATCATCACTCATCTATCTCTGTTGTGCTGAGCTTTCCGCATGTTTGCAGAGAGTGACTGTCAGAGCCTAGATGTCAAATATTAACAATACATCAGTCTAATAAATCTGCTCCATGTGAGCTGGCTGACTGAATTGTTCGTAGTAAAATGGGTGTGACATGATAGAATGCTATTATTACGTCGGTTTGGTGTCTTGAACTAAAAACTGTCACATTTTACTTTGTATTGCTACCTTTGTGACTTTACCTTGGCATCACGTGGGCGGTTGTGTGTGTTAAAGCAGGACGTTGAAAGAGAGCTGAGAGAATTAAAGCAGTTGACTCTGGTTACATTTGTCAATTGAAAGCGTTTTTAATCACAACGACTGGGCTTAAAGGGGCTGGTTGTAACTTCTTACACGTATAAACCATTGTGGGTCGGTGTCCCATCAACGATCGCGTGTGGCTTCGCTGTTCAGACTCAGACTCCAACACAAACTACACGGAAGCACCAAAACCTCTTGGTTGTATCTAGTGAAGCCCGTCTGTTAAACAGTGTTGGCC
>CAKALG010026597.1:0-15454 GCA_916700815.1 Helicolenus hilgendorfi | reverse complement strand
AATGGATGGTGGAGGAGAGTCTGGCCCTGAGGCGTCTGAATCCATCAGTGATGAGGTTATATCGATGTGATATGAAGGGGACAGATCAGGAACACATCAGATTTGGGTTGTAGCTGCTGAGAACAGAACGAGGTGCACTGTAACTTCCTCACAGTCCTCTGTATAAGAATGGAAGTGGGTCACCATAGATTTGAAAAAGGGAAAGAGGTTGGCAATAGCACACATTTATAAACTCTTTCTGTCTACTTCTTCTTTCTCTCTGGGTACATTCAGGGCAGTTCTTATAGACAATTGCAGTGTTTCTGCTGCTCTATTTCCTCCCGCAGTTACAGAGAGAGGTTTGGAAAAGTCTGGGTTAGAGAGGTGAAGGAGGGCTAACCAGATGTCATGAGAAAACACATTGAACTACTCTAGGCCTGCACGATATGAGGACAATCTGCGATGTGCGATGTTCAATATTGCGATGACGATGCGACTCGCGATGAATAAACAAATATTAAAGTGTGCATATTAGCTATATTTACGTCGGCCTGGTGGTCTTTAAATTCAGAACCGGATTAGAATCAATACAACTAGGCTAAATGTTGTTTCTAGAGCAGCAGCAGTCACGTTTAAAACACCAAAAGTCACCACATAAACTCATTAAAATCTCAATCTAAATGTTAATAAACAGTTAGACATACACTGTACATATACAGACAGCTTTTGTTTTAGCCGAGGGTTACGTTGCGTAGTTTTGTGATGTGTTTATCGCGCTTGTTCATGTCGTGATGACGATGAAAATACGATTTATCGGTCACCACACTACACGCCTCTTTGCTGCTGTCCACTTTCCTCATCAGACATTCCCAAATTAGCTCCGTAGTGCGATCCCGGCCTCGGTGATACCGCCGTTACATTCTAGTTTTACAGCGTGTATTTCTGAACAAGAGATTATTTGGGTCTTTGTACTAAGCCTGCAATGTGCTTGGCTGGAAGGAAGGAAGGAAGGGAGGAAGGGAGGAAGCCTCACAGCCCATTATCTCTCCTCTCCACTCAGCCTCACTCTCCGTCAGCTATATGATGCTGTAAGTCTCTCCGCCACTTCTTACTATTTCTATCTGCCCTGTAAGCGATTCTATCCCTCTCCGTCCCGTCCCTCCCTGACAGCTTCTAATTTCTCTTTCACTCAATCTCTCACCCGTTCTCTCTCCCCCCTACTCCCTCTCTTTTCCCCATTTGAAAGGGTATTAACTTCACAGGGAGAAATTATATTCCATCATTTCCCTTGTAGATTAATTCTAAGCTTCTTTGAGAAGTAGGCGCCAAGTTTCTGACTCTATATTTGCACATTTCCTCTCCCTCTATGTCACCTCTGTGTAAACATGCATGCATAATCACAAACGTAGAGTACACACACCCAAATCCTTTTATTGTTATGCTCACAATGGCAAGCGAGTACCTTTCTACGCCCAAAAATGCATAACTCAATCTAACCAAAACACGACTCAGAGATGACCTTTTTTTTTCCTTCAAATTCATTTTAATATATGTGTTCTTTAAAAGAACATCTGGGGCTCAAAATATGACTAAAAATCTTGTTGAAATTTCAGCTTATGAAGCGTCGAAAGCTCCCATAAATCCATTTCCTCCGCAGCCAGAGAGACTCAGTGACCTACTACAAGTATAGCATTTAAATGGTTCACCTCGCTGGACCCCGCATTTAAACACTTAGAGGCACTTTGCTGCCTGATGCACAGCTCAGTCCATCCTAACCTATTTCCCCGGGCAGAATACAGAGACATAGCATCACACTGTGGCTTTTCCCTCTCTCCCTTTCACACATACATGGCCGCAAGCACACAGACGTGCAAACATGTTCACGGCGATTGCACACAAGAATCACTTATACGCTCGTGTACGCTTCCAAAAAAAGCACTTTTATACATGAAATCGTCATTTGTGCACGGGCAGCAGACAACCGCATGATGCACGCTTGCACGTTATGTGTTACATACACGCTAGTATGGCCCGTTTTAATGAATTAGCAACAGGAGCATGAACAGGTCCTTTCAGGGCCACTTGCCTCTCTAAGAGCACCCTACGCTTTCTTACTTACTTTACATTAAAGGTGCTCTATACGATATCCAGAGCATTATTACAGCAGCAAACAACTATTTGCTATTTAAAGATATAGAGGAGTAATGTCTACCTGAGTAGAGAATGAAGTCGCTCTCCCTCTGGGTGTGTTGTAATCCGAGCTTCTCCGTGCTTTGTTGACATAGTCGGGCTAGCTGTTTTGTCTTCACTGTTAGCAACGTTAGCTTCGAGCCGCACATTTAGCACCTTTAAACCTTCAGACACACATGGACACAAATCCTGGATTTAGTTTTCCATCAATATCCGCTCCAAAGCATGAACGAGCTGCCGAGGTCACAGCTCTTCCCTGTGTCTGTTTCCTCCATTAGATGTGAAAAAAACACAGACAGGGAAATAAATCATAAAGACAATACGTAGAGAGCAGTGACCGACAGATTGAAGGCGAGACAAACAGAGGCTCTGTGATGCCAATGCAACAGCTGTGATACAGTCAGGTAGCTGTTTGTGTGAGCGGATGAGAGAAAGTGCTAATTGTCAACTGTAGTACCTTCATCCTCCTCTCACCGCTGAGTCATTCAAGTTCGTAATCCATTGAATTGCATGCTCCATCTCTCATTACCGTCCATATTTTGTGATTCATAATTAAATTATGTGTGTGTGTGTGTGTGTGTGTGTGAGAGAGTGAGCAGACTGAAGGAGTGTACTATGAAGTTTTTAATTATTGTCTCATCTCATCCATGTGAGTGTGTTGTCACTGAGGATTGTATTTGTTATTTGGTTGTATTATATTTCTTATTTTATGTCGTGTTGATGTCATTTAGATGGCTTTGTCCCTGTATCTGCCAAAAAGACTGGCTGCAGCACATGACTGTGGAAACGGTGGACGATTTTACATCTTAAACATTGCTTTTTTCAACATTTTATTCCTTCAAATTACTCCAATCTGGCTCATATTTACATATCTTTAATGGGTAACATCACGTTTTGCAGAGGGCTTCGGGGTATTTTTTGCACTGCCATTTACATACATGTGTAAATATGAAAATTGTTCTGTACCACAGGCCGATTATATTTGATAACCTAGTCCATTTTGTCATGTAAAGGCTCCCAGCTCTTCTTGGCTCATTTTGTTTCTGTTTGTATTTTCTTTGCTTAATGTATTCATTTCTCATTTTGTTGATGTCATCATTAAATTCATTGTCATTTCATTTTTCATTTTGTGTTTTTCTTCTTAACACTTCATCATGTTTATCACACACTGAAACAAACCAGTAGACGGAGGATGATAACGATGATGATCGGTTCTCCTTTGTTAAACTCATGTCTGTATTCAGCAGAGCAGAACAGAGATTACAACACAAACTCAGTCCCAGAGGTGCGTTCATCTCCCCACTGCATCTGTTCTGGATGTTTTTCTGCCTTTATAGTCAGCCCCAAGTTTTTAATTTTCCCTAAAGCATTTAATCACGTTCCTGTGATTCCCAGGATTGCGGTCCATAAGGATCATGATTAGTAAACTTCCCTGTGTCCAACTGGCAGAGCAGAATCACCGAATCCCCCGAACACAGTTGAGCTCCTTCAGATAAGAGTCAAATAGATTACGTTTCCCGTCTGTCTAGACACCAAAATAAGAGCCAAGAAATATTATCTCCTGTACCTTGTGTCCTTATGAGAAACAGAGTGGGAACTTGGGACGAAACAAAGCACCGTGTTTCTATCAAACCTTATTAGATTTCTTTCCAGCGAAGCAAACAACAATAAATCCTGCCACTGCTGGATATTGCGTGACACTGAAAGTGACAAGAAATGCTGCTGGAGAGGAGGTTTGTCTCTCTCTCCGCCTGAGGGAGGGAGAGATGGCTTTAGTATGTGTGTCGTAATCGGATTCAAACCGGGTCATGGAGGACATTACTCTTAAGTTGGTTTTAAATGTGCGGTGCATTTTTAATGCTGAATTCGACAGTTGACAGCCTTCCCCTTTTCATTAGTCTGAGATGATGACGCTCCACGTTTAAGGTCAATCATGGGCTTCCTGTTTAATTCACATTCATGCGCTGATCAGTATTCGGTGCCCTTGCGGGTTTGAAGAGGATGTAAAAAGGTTTGTCAGTTTTGTGTTGTTTTGTGGTGTGAGTCATAGCCAGAGAGCAAACGTGTCGAGATGTCGAGCTAGGAATAGTATATGTTGTGTTGTGCAACAGGGAGAAAGCTGCATGGTCTAACAATAACAAGACAGCTCCTGCCAAATATAACGATCAATATCAAACCATCACCAGACTCCATACATCTCTCTCTCTTTGTTTCCCTCTCTCCGTCTCTCACTCCATCTGCCTCGTAGTTTTTCACACAGGAAAAAAAGAGACGCACAGTGTTCATAGAAGGTTGAAGCTACCTCCCAGCCCGCAGACAGGAAATGGCCATATATAGGCTTCTGTCTCCGCTCTGGAAGTCTCATAAAGCTGCCTCTCTCCTCTCTCCTCTCAGTTTCCATAGCAACAGTATTTTGTTTCCCTCGGTGGCAGGAAGAGAGAGATAGGAGTTCAAAATGAGACAGCGAGTAGAGGACAAGGGCTGGACGTGAGATAAGGGCACCGGAGAGGTAAATATACGAGTCGGGATGTGGAGAATAAAGGAGCAGGAGAAGGATGTTTTGGAGATGAAGCACAGGAGGGTCATCGGCTTTATGGGTATTAAGTGGGTTTCCTTGTTCCGGGATGAGTGCCCGAGCAAAAAAAACAACGTTACATAAAGCCAAATCCAGCCTGACTCACAGCTCCATTCACCTGGGTGTCTTTCAGGTCACAGCGGTGGAGATGAGTAAAAAGAGCTGACAGTTCCTTGGGCAGAGATATAGGGCAGCTCGGCTTTGCAAATAGTTTTTCTAAGTCATTATGATGGGTGGCCTTTTTCCTATTTCTGCCTCGACGGCAAACTCTCCAGGCTGTGTCACTGTGTCTGACTGGACACCATAGAAATAAGAGGTTATTTCCAGTTCCCGGCAAAGCATTTGAATTGAATAAACGTTGATCTGCACTGTTGTTGAAACGCCACTTTGTAAAAATCAGAATATCTGATTTAATTTGACACAGTGTCAAAAGTTTGGAGATGGTTTTTTTTCATGCCTTGATAAAATCTGGCCACCTTGTTACAAATGCTTGCTGGTTACTAGAACAACGGTCAGCATTCATTAATCCAGCAACACTTTTTTAGATCTCAACGGAGTCAGGACTGAATTCACCATCAAAAACACTATTATGGCTTCCTTCTTATTTTCAATTCTAAGCCATATTTCTTTCGCCAAGAAAACGTGTCAACAAGGCATCTATTAAATAAAGTTACTCACGGTTAGATGTCCTTTCCGTCAATGGATGCATATGGTTGATTTGTAGCCTGTCTGTGTCTGTGTGTGTGTGTTAAACTACATAAACCAACCCAAAAACAGGATATGCCGCGGCAACCCAAAGTAAAGAAAAAAGATTAACTTTGTCTTAGTGAAATGAACACAACTATATTAAAGCCCTTTAAAAAAAACTATTTCGGCTCTTGGCGTCCTTAAACAGCTGATACTAAATCAGGATGACGGCATCAACTGGTGCCAAATTGATAAACAATGTAATGCCAGTGTTGGCCACATGGGGCAAAAAATACAAAACCACTATCAACATAATGTATATCTTATAATAAGGAATTCAACTACTCCTTTCTTAATATTTGGCTCCTACAAATACTGTAAAAAAAACCTGTACTGAAATGAGTCATTAGTCACCAACACCAACTGCTGATGCGCTGCTCTCAGTTGCACACAGATTGGCTCATGCATCACACACACAGGGCAGCAGACCATTTACACTGCAACCCAACATATTCTAGAGCAGGGGTGTCAAACTCATTTTAGTTCAGGGGCCACATACAGTCCAATTTGATCTCAAGTGGGCCGGACCGGTCAAACAATTGCATAGTAACCTATAAATAACAACGCCTTCAAATTGCTCCTTCCTGTTGGTGAAAAGAAGTGCAAGGTGCAAAGAAGTGTAAATCCATTTACAAAAGAGATAATGAGATGTGTCGCTGACTTCTTATCTTCTCAGTTTTCCTGCCAAGTTCTTGTATTTTCCCCAAATATTATTATTATTATTATTTAATATTATTAGCACTGAAAGGTGCTGTGAAGACACCAAGAACAGTGGCGTCCCATTTACGTCTGTAAAGACATAGGATCTGGTCCATTTTCTTGGAAAACCCGACAATCTGTGTCCATTTTTTTCCTTTTCGACAAAGATATTATCCTCCTGCATGAACAGGAGCGTGACAGTGTTGTGTCACGTAGCTTGGGCGCTATTAGGACAGCGCGACCACCCAAATAGGAATAGCAGTGCATGTTATTATAAAATTGCAACTGCAATTTTTACACTTTTCAAAGTCATCCAGTGGGCCTTAATGGACCCTTTGGCGGGCCGGTTCTGGCCCCCGGGCCGTATGTTTGACACCTCTGTTCTAGAGGAATTATGATGGCGTCCACTTCCATCACTGGCCAGGCTGCATGGATTTATTTGAGCACTGCAAACCTCGCAAACCACAAAGATGTTTCCCTGCTGTATCCTCCGGTCTGAGGAGGAGACTAAAGGAAAGTGAGGAAAAATGTCCATCTTACAAATGAAGCATTGTCCAAATGTAGTCGAATAATGTGCAGCCAGCAACAGGGATTAGGAGGAGACGAGAACAACGAGATGGACAGAAATAGGAGAAGGGGTAGATTCTCATTTACAGTCCCGACTACATCCTCGCTCCCCGCCCTCGTTGCTTCCATGACAACCAGACAGAAGGTTACGAGGTGGAGGGCGTAATGAGTTTTTGTCTTTAGATAGATGCAGACGCTGCATCTCTTTTCCCCTTAATGACCTCCTACTCACCAACATGAAAGGCAGTCTTCATCCGCCTTTATTAGTGTCACCAAAACCTGTGTTTTTAGGTGTTATTACAGGTAGCAGTGAGGAGTACAATAAGATAGGAGTGATGGATGGAGAGGGATGGAGAGGGATGGAGAGGGATGGAGAGGGATGGAGAGGGATGGAGAGGGATGTGATCGTCTGGACACACACAGGTGGTTTGCTGAATAAGTAACCGGTTTACATTCAGCTCAGTAGCTTAAGTAAATCTGCTGTCTGTGAGCACAGTGTACACACAACACAGAGTGGCACAATACAGCAGACAGACATGCAAACACAAAGACAGACTTAAGGATGTTCTGAGGATGAGACAAGTCACACAATGTCCCTTTTGTCTATTTTTGGACGTGCATATTTGTTTTGGCTGGCAGAAGAGACTGCTCCGTGGTGGTTTGTTGAGCGTGCAGTGCAGATTACAAACTATTTTTGGTGATAATGCAGATTTGAATAATTGCCATCCTGCTCTCTGTCTTCCCCTCTCCCTCCCTGCAGGGGTCCCAGGGTTCTTCCAGCTCTCTGTCTTCCACTAAAGTCTCCAGCTCAGTGGAAGACGGGGACGGACCCGTTACTGAAGGTGAGGAACATTTTTATTGTTGCATGAATGTCCCATCTGTCAGTCAGTGGGCAAAGGCGGTGTACTTGCAAACATCATGCATGTCTGAATCATGTTCATGACCTTTGATGCATCTCTCTCTCTCTCTCTCCAGTCTCTGTGTTCATCACCTCGTATTCTCACACTATTCCCCTCCTCTGGTGTTTTTCTTCACCTCTCTGACTCCATAAAACACCACATTATACCAGGAGCGTTTTTTGTGTTGAGTCATGGATCTCTGACATCTTCAGCTTTGATTTTATTTACCTATAGACGACCTTCTCTCATCAATTCATTAATTCTAACTGAACATTGATTGCATATATTATTTTTTAATTTAATTTACCAGTTAGCTCCGCGTTTACTTTTTTCCATTTGCCAGCTCGATTACCATTTGCAGAGCTCTCCGCAGAGCCGTTAGTGTGACGAAATGTCAACCGTCGGATGTAAATAGAGCCCTCATTGGCTTTGAAAGTCAATTTGAAAAATAAAATTCATGGTCAAAATGATTTATAATAATAATGAAAATGGTTCTGCTGCATATTTAAATCTACTTTTAATAATCTATATATTTTTAAGTATCTGTATTTATTTGTTTTATATCAATGCCTTTACGTCTTGTTTAATAAATCTATGTTTTGCAAATAATTTACTAATCTCACATTTTTGTCTTGTTAAATATCAATGAATTAATAGTTATTAGCAGTAAATGCTAGTCTTTAACAAGTCTCTACTCTCTTATCTAAACCTTGTTGTTCCTCCCTGCAGCTGAGGTTCTAGTCGATGAGGTTCCAGCTGTGCCGTCCTACATATCAGACCGCTACAAGGTGGGACGCATGTTGGGTGATGGGAACTTTGCAGTCGTCCGGGAATGTGTCGAGCACACCACGGGTCGGGAGTACGCTCTGAAGATCATCAACAAGGGCAAATGCAGAGGCAAGGTAAACTATGACTCCAAAGGCAGAAGGGTACTGTGCAAGGCTACCCCACACAGGAATACTGTTGCTTGGCTTAAATGTTAAAAAATGACTTATATGTACATAAGTAGCCCTTTTAAAGAGTACTCTGAATACTAGTTAAAGAGGACCTATTATGCTTATTTTCAGGTGCACACTTGTATTGTAGGTTTCCACTAGAACATGATTGCATACTTTAATGTTAAAAAAAATGCTTTACTTTTCTCATATCGGCTGTGCTGCAGCACCACTTTGTCTGAAACACTCCGTTTTGAGCTCCAGCTCTGATTGGTCAGCTGGCCTACTCTGTTGTGATTGGTCAACTGAACCAAAGCTCTTCGGACTCTGCTCCAGCTCCACTCTAACTAGCTTTGCTTGAGTGCGTGCCAAACTAGCCGCTATAGGCAGGAATTGTGCAAATGTGTTACTTGGTGACATCACCACGTTACGGAAGAAAAGGCGGGACTTAAATCAAGGAGTTTCAGGCAGTTCAGGAGCAGAGTTTCTGCCGGGGAGAGTAAGTCCCTTTGGCGTGGACTTTGGGCTTTGTAACTTTGCAGATCTTTTACATGCAGAAAAAAACTATATAGCACACTAATGGAAAGGGAAAAAGCACAATAAGGCGCCTTTAACTTTCTAATGTCAATAAAATTAAGAAGAAAACTAAGAAAAACAACAGTGCAGTTCATCAGTGCACACAGTTTCTATGCAGGATAAGTGTAACAGGAGATAGAATAGAAAATTGATTCACCTACATTTTTAGGATGATTCATCTTAATCTGTGTCGTTTAAAGAGCAATTTAACACCATCTGAAAATTGTGTTGTCACTGACCTCTAGTGGTTTACCTTTTCACCTCACTGCAGCAATGTAGAAGTGTACTGTCAGTACAACGTGACATCACTGTTGGGTGTGGTTAAAGGTGCAACTAACTAACTTACTAAATTTGTTTCCTTGGCTGTAAATCAATTTCAATTCTTATTTCTAGGAGCACATGATCCAGAACGAGGTGGCCATCCTCCGCAGGGTCAAACATCCAAACATCGTCCTGCTCATAGAGGAGGTGGACACTTACAGCGAACTCTATCTGGTCATGGAGCTGGTCAAGGTGTGTATACTACATGTTTATTTGTATGTGTTTGTGGGTAACCTTCTCTGGATAACGGATAGATGTATTCTCTATGTACTGTATGTTGGGGATCTTCATCTCCACACTGTGGGACGGAGAGACTCGGTCTGTGGCCCGAAGCGCTCGTGTGTTCACATTCTTTATTCTCTCTCTTGCTCTCTGAGTCAAGAAATGTTTGTGCATAATTCAGGAGCCAGGAGTGTAATCCATCTGTTCGTGTTGTGGTGTAGAGTACTACAGAATATAGATGAGAGGCAATCTGTGGAAGAAGTGTGTGTGTGCGTGTGTGTACGTGTGAGCGTGTCCAAAGTAGGAGGATCGAGAGGAGGCTGTGGATGAATGAAGTGGAGAGAGTCTCTGGCAGAGTGGCCGGGACTGAGAGAGGGAGAGAGACAGATGGATGCATTGAAGGGTAAGGGTAGGGTAAGAGCAGCAAGAGAGGGAAAAAGATGATGCAAATTATAGACAAAAGTATGGTATATTATGGGAAAACAGTTTTGGTTTCAACATGACAAGGCCCATTAAGAGATTCGATATGGCATGGAAGAACCTTTTGGATGCCACCGGTGAGCCAGGCTTCATCACCCAGCACCCAAGGCCGACCTCAGCCGATTAGACTGTTGTCAGGCTATTAAATAGGTGTTATCAGTCGCTATAAGCCCCATAGATGTGGGTCAATAGGGGCCTACTGCATCCACTAGTAGGTTTTATCATCTATTCTCATGGTAGATCATTGAAAGAAGATATATAAAAGAACCCAACAGCGACCTCTAGCGAACATCGTAATTATGACAGGAGCAGAAGAGGACGTCAGGCGCTGTAGTATAAACAGAGTGTAACTCCATAAAGGGTGGAGGTCAGGGATGACACCGGGTTTTCACCCAGGAGACCAGATTTCGCATCCCGTGTGAAACCAACAATGTGTAGTTGTCTTCGTAGTTATTTTAACCCAAAACACTTTTTCCCCTAAACTTAACAAAGTGTTTTTATTGCCTAAACCTAAAGAAGTTGAAGTTTTATTGCCTAAACCTAATTGTTTTTTTGCCTAAACCTAAAGAAGTTGAAGTTTTATTGACTAAACCTAAAGAAGTTGAAGTTTTATTGCCTAAACCTAATTGTTTTTTTGCCTAAACCTAAAGAAGTTGAAGTTTTATTGACTAAACCTAAAGAAGTTTAAGTTTTATTGCCTAAACCTAATTGTTTTTTTTGCCTAAACCTAAAGAAGTTGTAATTTTGTTGTCTAAACCTAAAGAAGTTGTAGTTTTATTGCCTAAACCTAATTGTTTTTTGCCTAAACCTAGAGAAGTTGTAATTTTGTTGTCTAAACCTAAAGAAGTTGTAGTTTTATTGCCTAAACCTAATTGTTTTTTTGCCTAAACCTGGAGAAGTTGTAATTTTGTTGCCTAAACCTAAAGAAGTTGAAGTTTTATTGCCTAAACCTAATTGTTTTTTTGTCTAAACCTAAAGAAGTTGTAATTTTATTGCCTAAACCCAAAGAAGCCTTTTTGTTCATGTCCAAAACGTGTCGTTTCATTCACTTTTACAATGTAGTAGGCCCCTAATGACCCATATCTATGGTGCTGATAACACCTATATAATGGCCTGATAACAGTCCAATCGGGTGCAGCGAAGCTCTTGTAGCCGAAACTCCCAGCGGCCAGGCTCCAAAATCTTGTGGGAAAGCCTCCCCAAAAGACTGAAGGATGTTATAACAGCATATTAATGTCTATGCCTTTGGAAATTAGATGCTTAAAAATCACATATAAGTATAATGTCTGAGTGTCCACATACTTTTGGCCACACAGTGCAGATGCAGTGGTGAGGGGCTGACAGCGCTCATGTTTAAATAACTGTCCCCTGTGCAGGCCGGACGCTGACAGTGTGTCTGAGTCTGTGCTGGGAGAGAGAGCTAGAGAGATTCAGCCCTATTTTAAGCCTCTGTTCCACTTAGTCCACTCAGAGAGAGAGAGAGAGAGAGATAGGAGTGGGAGATTCATACAGAATGAAAAATATGAAAACTGAGAAAAAGCCTGCGAGAAAAGGTGGAATTAAAGGAAAAAGTTAAAATGAAAGGGAAATATTAAAGACAGGGGGGGAGGAGGAGATGTTTCAATAGGTGAGGAATGAGGACACAGTTTACCCCTCCAGCTGCTGAGCAAACGAAAACCCTCGTTACTGAATCAACTCCGAAATCTCCTCTCAGCAGAAAAAAGACGAGCAACGTGAAGCTGTCAGGTCCGGTGTGTGAAAACGCCAAACAAACTCCTGTGAGATTGTTCCTGTTACTGACAACCCCGCCCGCCCATCATGATTTTATTTCTTTCTGCAGGGGGGAGATCTGTTCGACGCCATCACCTCAGCCAACAGGTACACGGAGAGAGACGCCAGCGGCATGCTCTACAATCTGGCCAACGCCATCAAATACCTCCACAGCCTCAACATTGTGCACAGAGACATCAAACCAGAAAACCTGCTGGTGAGTTCACAACCGTGTGTTTGTGTTTGTGTTCATGGTCATATAACTTGCCGCAGTGTAGCCTCCCTCCTTTCTGAATGAACGTAATATCACTCACTCTGGACTCTCACAGAGGAGAGAGATGAGTCATCCCTGCTGCCCTCACACCTCCCGCACACTCCTTCTCCAGCCTGCCTTCCCTCCCTCCTCCTCCTCCCTGCTGTCGATCTCCTGGTTGGCTTCTCATCCTCCATCCTTCCATCAACTGCTGCTCGTCATCCCCTCCTTTGCCCCGTCTACCACCCAGAGTCACTCCTTACACGTGATGGTTAGAGCCATAAACCCAGTTGAAAGACGCTGAAACGTCGGACCAGCTGTTAATATTAAAATATGTATAGCAGCTTTAAGGTCATTTCTAGTCATACTATATTATAAGGTGCTACTATAATTTAGGCCACCCCTCTATTACATACACGAACATCTATAGTACATTGAACTACCTCTTTACCACCCTTACACAAAAGAAGTATACTTCAAATGTATTTTATGAAGTAAACTTAAGTATAATCTCAAGTATACTTTATGTAATAAGTATACTAATATCAATGTACCTGTAGTAAACTTTGAGTACACAAGTAGTTTACATCCAAGTTGTATTTTTAATACTGCAACTATAATATGAACTATACTGTTAGTTTACTAGTTGTATACTTGTAAGCCACTTTTCAGTTTAGTTTTTACTGCAACTATACTTGTAAGTTTTCTTAAGTAAACGTATAGTACTTAACCAAATATACTTTTCTGTATACTTTTCAGTATAAGCCAAGTACTTTTCTTTATACTTGTAAAGTACACTTAGACTGTTCTGTACACTGAGTATACTTAAGTATCATTTTGTAATCTGAAAGTATACTCTCTTATTTTAAGTTTAAAAGAAGTATACTAATAGCATACTTACATACTAGACTTTGGTGCCCCCTAGTGGCACTGTAGCAGACAGCACATCGCCAACCCTCCCATTGATTTGATCTGGGGACACTGACAATACAAACAAAAACTGAATCATTGAAAGATGCTCTAATCAGATTTAAGATCCTACTTTTAATAGCATTTGTTGTGTATGTGTTCTTTTTATGTGCTCAGGTGTATGAGCATGCGGACGGCAGCAAAAGCCTGAAACTGGGAGACTTTGGTTTGGCGACTGTGGTGGACGGCCCCCTCCACACTGTCTGCGGGACCCCGACATATGTAGCACCTGAAATCATCGCAGAAACCGGGTAAGAGCATCGGTAACAGCAACGCGTTCTCATCCCAACTTGTCACTTTGTCAGACCCGTCGTCGTCGCATTTCGGCTGCAGTAAACGCATACTTGATGTTGTGAAATAAACAAAAACACTTGCTTAGATTCAGGCAATAAAACTACTATAGTTAGGTTTAGGAACAAACTTAAAACGACTTCGTTTGTACAGTGAAAATGACACTGAACGTTGTGAACACGGGACACGAACGAACAGCTGTAACAGGAAAGTGAAAAGCCTTTAATTTGTTGGACCAATCCACCCCCCGTCCCGCCCGCCCTGTGTGTGTCTTTTTGCTCTTTAAACTACGTCACCACAGCACTTTCCCTGAGCGTTTGCTATTGACACGGATGGGTTTACATTGTCGTTAATGGAAAGCCTGGTGCGTCTCATACTGGGTGCCTTGTGCGTCGGTAATGATCACCGATGGCTGGAATAAAGCGTCCGTATTTGAGAATGAGAACGGGCTGGTAGTAGAGTTGAGGATACAAATCAGAGGAAAGACATTAATTCATTCTTTCTTTCAGAGAGTCTTAAAAAGAACGATGCTGCTCTGCATGTTTCCTGCTTTTCCTTTATCTTTGCCTTGAAGTCATTATATATGTTTGTCTTTGTGCAGGTATGGCCTTAAGGTGGACATCTGGGCAGCTGGAGTCATCACCTACATCCTGCTATGTGGTTTCCCACCTTTTAGAGGGTAAGCCAAGTCAAATCTCACTTTTACTCGCATGTCACATTTGGCATCTTTACTCCAAAGTGAACAAAGTTAATCAGAGCAATATTTCATTCTGCAGGAGCAGTGACGATCAGGAAGTGCTTTTTGATCAGATACTAATGGGACAGCTTGAATTTCCTCTACCGTACTGGGACAACGTGTCAGAGACAGCCAAGGTGAATATCTATGCTAGTAAGGGCATGATCTGTGTGTGTGTGTGTGTGTGTGTGAACAAATCCACACATCGGAGAAAATTGTCTTGACTCACCGATGTTTGTTCACCGCTGAAGGAGCTGATTCGATCCATGCTGGAGGTGGAGGTGGATCAGAGATACACTGCCCTCCAGGTGCTAGAGCACCCTTGGGTCACTGTAAGTAAAGCATTAATGGAGCTCACATCTATTGAGTCGCACAATATTTTCCCATAAGCGCTGATTTTGTTTTCCTCTCCTCTCGCTTTTGCTTGATACAGGATGAGGGTCTATGTGAGAACGATCACCAGTTGTCGGTAGCAGGGAAGATAAAGAAGCACTTCAACACCAGTCCGAAGGGCAACGACACCACTGCAGGAGTATCGGTCATTTCTGTAAGTCACCACTACTGAAAACTACATTACCCATAAAGCAACTGGTCTGACAGATTGTTAGGTTTATCTAAAGTTGAATTGTTTTATACAGAGGTCTACTGTTTTCTGCAACTTTCTTTGAATTTGTTCTGCCTCTAAAGACGGATTTCTGAGTGAAGCTCTGTTTTCCAAGTGGAGCTGGTGTTTAGATTGATTGTGCTGGTTTCTCTTTGTATCCAGCTGGATGACAGCTTTTCTATGCAGAGATCTGGGTCGTTGGATTTCTACCAGCACCCGGCCATGTACTGGATAAGGTACGCCAGGTTTCCATAGAGACACAACTGGGTAGATTGTCCCAGCGAGAAATCAAAGTGTCTCTTAAAGTGTTGCCTCCCTCCTCCCTGCATGCAGCTGACTGGCTGCTGCTGCTTTGACAGCTTCATGTCGTCCCTGCTCTGTGTGTTTTTGTGCTTGGCTTTTTGCCCCTTCCCTTTCATCCCTCGCTCGCTGTAAACACCGATTTCTTGCAGCACGTGCGTCGTTGTCGTCCGTGTCTCGCTAAAGCCTCGTCCTCTATGTTGTCTCCTGGATTTCTGGGTGTGTGGATAAGGAAGTGCAAGTTATCCTTAAAATTACCTTCAACAAAGTAAACAAACTGCTGTCACTTTCTGTTCACACGATTTCTTTGTGAATGCTGCCTTCCAAAGAAATAACCCTGT
>CAKALG010026592.1:0-14629 GCA_916700815.1 Helicolenus hilgendorfi | reverse complement strand
CTATTGCTCCACACTCCAGTCCAGTAGGTGGCGGTAATGCACCTATACGTTGGCTTGCCAACCGCCAATAAACACCAAAGAAGAAGAGGAAGACGTAGAACCGCCACCTAGAGGAGCGCTTAGCACTATCCGACGGGGTAACGGATTTCGACACAACACCTGTAGGTTTCCTCTACTCGGTTTTCGCACGTCACATTCCTTTACAATATTAACGACTTTTTTACTATTTAATTTTTTAATTTGTCCTTCATGCCAGACAGAAGTAGACAAAAGCAGGCTGTCATTTGAAAGGACTGTTGACTGCGCACTGAGATGACAACTGTTGCTAGATTTTAACGATTGAAAGAGCAAATGAACGAACAGTTAAGTCTATTCCGTACACTTTTTCTTTTTTGGAAAGGCCAACAAAGGCCTCAAAACTCTTTAAATGTCAAGTATTCCCACTTTAGTTCCCTCTAATTCCCTTATCTGTAGTTACAGATGTTTTTTTTACTTCTCAATTTAGCTCTTCTTAGCAATATACAGTACGTTCTTTGGGCATGTACATTTCCCTCTGTTAACAATCCCACGATGCAATGTTTTGCATTTTTCAAATGCGAAAATTACCATTGAGCAACTCTACAGCAGTCAGTGATAACATAAAATAATGATTAGTAGGTGTCCAAAATCTCAATTTACTGCTGATTATTGAGTAAACCATTGAGTGTCTGCAGGGAGTAGACAAAAGCAGGCTGTCATTTGAAAGGACTGTTGACTGCGGACTGAGATGACAACTGTTGCTAAGAGATTTTAACGATGGAAAGAGCAAATCAACAAACAGTTAAGTTTATTCCGTACACTTTTTCTCTGTGTTTTTGTTTTTTTGGAAAGGCCAACAAAGGCCTCAAAACTATTTAAATGTCAAGTATTCCCACTTTAGTTCCCTCTAATTCCCTTATCTGTAGTTACAGATGTTTTTTTTACTTCTCATTTTAGCTCTTCTTAGCAATATACAGTACGTTCTTTGGGCATGTGCATTTCCCTCTGCTAACAAATGCAATGTTTTGCATTTTTCAAATACGAAAATTACCATTGAGCAACTCTACAGCAGTCAGTGATAACATAAAATAATGATTAGTAGGTGTCCAAAATCTCAATTTACTGCTGATTATTGAGTAAACCATTGAGTGTCTGCAGGGAGTAGACAAAAGCAGGCTGTCATTTGAAAGGACTGTTGACTGCGGACTGAGATGACAACTGTTGCTAAGAGATTTTAACGATGGAAAGAGCAAATCAACAAACAGTTAAGTTTATTCCGTACACTTTTTCTCTGTGTTTTTGTTTTTTTGGAAAGGCCAACAAAGGCCTCAAAACTATTTAAATGTCAAGTATTCCCACTTTAGTTCCCTCTAATTCCCTTATCTGTAGTTACAGATGTTTTTTTTACTTCTCATTTTAGCTCTTCTTAGCAATATACAGTACGTTCTTTGGGCATGTGCATTTCCCTCTGCTAACAAATGCAATGTTTTGCATTTTTCAAATACGAAAATTACCATTGAGCAACTCTACAGCAGTCAGTGATAACATAAAATAATGATTAGTAGGTGTCCAAAATCTCAATTTACTGCTGATTATTGAGTAAACCATTGAGTATCTACAGGGAGTAGTGAATGAGGGAGTGCTATTGGACATGGCCCTAGACAGACTAGCCATGCCTAACTGCATTGGTTAAGCTATGATTGGACAATCTGTGTTCAGGGGAGGGGTTTAGCAAGAGGTCAATTGGACAATCATCATTCAATAACTGACCACGCTCTCAAGTGCATTTTTTCAGGGGCAAAAAAGATCTTCATCCCTCCAGGGGGACTCTGACATTTAAAATTTACATCAGTACACATATATAAATAAAGAAAAAGGTAAACTGACATTTACAGGTTGTTCATATAAGCAGGCTTCTCTGAAACCCGCATGTGGCATTAATAGGAAAAGTGACTTTCTTAAATGGAAATGCCACAGCAAAAGCTTCTGGTCAGTGAGCGACAAGCCTGCATTCATATTCCAACACACAACTGCTCTGCTTTTTCTGTCAACAACCTTTAATTCTCTGCATCTGATTTCCTCTGCCTGTTTGACTGAGAGCTCTTTCCGGTACAGTGATCTTTCTTCCTGTCCACAACCTCAGTGATAATGTGTCATATCTGAGCCGCACAGTGGGGGTTACTGCTGTTGGAGCATGAACACACAGGAACTAAGCTCTGCACTCTCCGTGTGTGCAAAATCAAATTCAATTCAATCCACATCATTCCTCTCTGCTGTTTGAGAGGATGCGAAATGACAATGAGACCCAACTGGCGTGACTCTGTTGGTATTCGTCTCCCCGGCGAGCATGATGATTGTGGCGCTGTTGTTCAGGAGATGCTCCACTGTGCGATTAACAATGCCGTGGGAGATGATGAAAGAGCTTCCAAGGTGTGGGATTGATTACTCTGATCTTTGGCAATCACTCGGTGCCTTTCTCTAGGAACGCTTACAGTTGGCTTTGGGGTTAAATTGCAGGCATTCACAAGTCAATAGCTACAGTATTGGAAAACCCAGTGAGCCAAGCGTTAGCTTGCCATCAACCTGCTGTTAAATGTTGATTGCCTTTATCCTGGAGTGGGAAATAAAACAGAAATGGAAAGGGGAGACAATGTAAGTAGTTTCTGTGCATAGGTCTGTGCTAGAGACACTTAAGCACGATGACTAACGGGTTTTCCTCGAGAAGAAACAGCTGGTAGTCCACAGAGAAAGCCCCCCAATAGTTGTAAAAGTCCTGTTAAAGTTCCTCCAGATATTACTCATGTTATTCCCATCTTAAACTTACCAATCAATGTCTATTTGTGGTACTCGAATTCACTTCTCTGAAATGAAAGGCTTACCACAGTATGACTCCCAGTCGTAAACAACTTATCCAGCTTGCAAGAAAGGTGTCCAAGAGGTCAGAACCATTTAGCCAGACACAGTACAAAAGCATGAAGTAATGACTGGTGTGTAATTGCCTGTGTGCTCTTTCCAGCCCCCGGCCCAGGTCAAGACCTCACCCACTAAGTCGCTGCAGAACTGTAGCCCTTCAAAATGCCCCCGCTTCCTCAAGGTCAAGAACGTGGAGACTGGCATCGTCTACAACGACACACTGCACCACAGCTCCAGCAAGGTAAGGCATATGGAAATCAGCTCAGTTAGTGGTTGAATAAAGCCGTCTGTCGCTGAGGCAACCATCGTGGCACGGATGAGAAAGATTTTGGTGTTTCAAGTCGTCCAAATAGCCAGGAGTTTTATGCCAGTGGGGAAACTTATGAAGGCACTGAGGTGCTATTGTTTCGTCATGCCCCGACACCCTTCACTAAAGAGGGAAAAGGATTAAAAGTACTGGCGCCAAGTGACCAGAAAAATACAAACACCTGCGTGATGCAATTGTAATGTAATGCAATACAACAGCCCTGCAAAAATAACTTTATTTAACATTTTGTTGAGCCTACTTTAGTTGTTTGTGTGTTGACTCTAGGGCTGCAACTACAGTTATTTTCATTCTTTATCAATTAATGTGCTGATTATTTTCTCACTCGGTCTATAAAACGTCAGAAAAATAAAAAAGTGCGCAATTTCTCATAATCACTAACGTCATAAAGCCCAGCGTCAAATTGCTTGTTTTGTTCGACCAATAGTCCACAACCTGAAGATATTCAGTAACAAAATATAAAGAAAAGCAATACATCCTCACATTAATTTGTTAATTTTTTTGTCAAAAAGTATATAGTTTATTAATAATGCACTTAAAACTGAAAGGTGTTTCAAATATTTACCCACGTCATTTGGATATGATATAAAGAGGAGCAAAAAATATTAGATATTTGATGATAAAAGGCAACTTGTTAACACATCACAAAAGGGTGAACCAGATTGCCATAATAGGTGTGACATAAGTAACACGACTTCACATACTAACAAGACAGTATGACAGGAAGAAGCCCCTTTGTGTAAAGTCACAGACATTCAAAGCTTTCATACCTAACAGAGGCGACAGATGTGATATCTGTGGCTTTAATTGCATCTTAAAGGCCCCGATGAACCTCAAATACGATATATTGGTTGACTGTAAAAAGCATTTAGCCTGCAGACTTACTAACACATCATTTGCAAGTCAAGTAGATTGAAGAATAATAGCACAGCGTGGCGTGCTTTTTCTCTGCTTCTCACTAACCTTTCATACATTAGAGAGCTCTTGCCTGAAATGTTGGTGATTCAGCTCGTTACTGTTTAGCTAGAAAGCGGGGGGGTTTGGGAAATCTGGGTAAAGCTTACGAAACAATAAATCCTTCGAGAAAAAACAAATCACCAAAGTTATTACAATTTATCATGAGGGGAACATCAATGTCTGCTCCACATTTCATGGCAACCCATCCTGTATTTATTGAGACATTTCACTCAAAATCAAAAATGTCACCCGCATAAATCCTTCAAATTAAAGGACAAAGTGGTTTGTGCCCTCCAGAACGACACACTTTAGTGTTTTGTGATCTGACGCAACTTTCGATCTCGTCTTTTAAAACAATAAGACAATTTTCTAATCTTACATGCAGAGGTCCAGGCTTGGTTAGATCTAGGCACAAAAACAACTTGGTTATGGTCATGTAAAGATCATGATATGGGTTCAAATAACTAGGACAACATTGTGGTTTGGGTTAACATTTCAACTTTGTTAAGGTTAGGGAACCTTTATCGACATGGTTGCAATAATAAAGACTTGTTTAGAGTTTGGAAACGATTGTGGTCAAGAAACAAACGTTGATTGTTAGTCGTAAACGGACAGCAGTCTACTGTGTTAAAGTCCAAATAGATATCGAGACATTTCCCTCAAAACAAAAAATGTCATCTGCAAAAGTCTCCAAATTAAATGACAAAGTGATCCATGTCCTCCATAATGACACATTTAAAGGAACAGTATGTAACATTTCAGGGGATCTATTAGCAGAAATAGAATATAATATTCATAACTTGGTTTTCATTCGTGTATAATCACCTGAAACTAAGAAACGTTGTGTTTTCGTTAGCTTAGAATGAGCCCTTCATATCTACATATTGAGAGGATCCTCTATGTTTCTACAGTACCCCAGAATGGACAAACCAAACACTGGCTCTAGAGAGAGCCTTTCGCGTTTTTACATTACCTGAAGGCTACCGTAGTTCTCCGACACGCTTGTGAAACTGCGTTAACGTGAGCTTGAGTGTAAAACTGTGATACCGCAAGCTGCTGTCTGACTTCCTTTGCTCCTAAAGTAGTATTATTATGGTAAGGATGTTCTCTAAGCGAGGTGAACACCTTTTGCACTCTGCGGCTCACGTGACCATAGTCTTGTACCATAGTTTGGAAAGGGATGAGTAGCTGAGGGCTACTCAGTTGGTTGCAATCTGCAACCACACCACCAGATTCCGCCAAATCCTACATACTTCCCCTTAAATGTTACGCCACTATCAACAAGACAACATCTAATAATGCCACACTACTTTCTGTGATAATCACTACAGCCACTAAAAGACTTTGTCAGCATAAACTTGTGTTGTTTTGGGCAAACGACTGATGCTCTGCTTTTTTCTCCACCCTCATGGTGGCTTCGAAAAGCTAATTAAGGTAATTTCCGAAAACTTTGTTTGAGGGTGAAACAACAAAAAGCTCCAGCTAAATGCAAAGAATTTGCGCAGAAAACGGTTCTCTGTGATCCATTTTCATCCCCGTTCATTTATCAACCGCAACCCATTTCTTTCCCCATTTTATCATGCAGCCGAAGTTTCTCCCTCTAGTTAGCAAGCCAGTCTACCAAACACAAGGTGGACCCCGCTGTTTAAGCATTCACCCCCCAAAACACAGCAGCCATTCGTAAACAGCAAACAGCAGCCTAATTACCTCGGTGACTTATCGGACCCAGGCTGTGCATCCCAATGAATGGCCTGTAATAGCATCTTCAGATTTATTATATATCACAGACGCTGCCGTATTCGAGGATGATCCGTCTTTTTCGAAAAGGACAGCTGGCTGGCATGAATGCCCAGAGCGGTATGATGAGCGGACGTGCTGGAGCACGAGTGATTCCTTTGTTTTATTTTTAACACTCCCTACTCATCCATTTCCCCCCTTTCACTCTGTCACCTCTTACTGTTCATGTTTTTTCTGTCTCGCTTTGTTGTTCTCTCTTGTTGTCAATTATCTTTTCTTAGCTTCCTTTTTTGTCTTTGGAATTAACCCTTTATTTTTGTCTTTGTTTTATGAACTCTGTCACATATTCTTACTCAAAATCTTTCTAATTTTTCTCATTATTTTGACTGGATGTGATTTTTTTTTTTTCATCATTTTCTGTTTTGGTTGAGCGAGGGTTGGATGTGTTGGAAGGGACACGGAGGGAAGTTTATTTTGGACCGACTGCCGATCCACGTCGGAGTGTTTGGACAGTGCAAGTGTGTGGCTCAGCGTAAACAAGCCAATTTTAGCAGCGCTGGGGTCAGTGTCAAATTTCCTCTCCGACTGCACGCCTGCGCTATCGCTCCTGTCGTCCGCTCTTGCTCACTCATTCAATCTCTCTCTGAGCTGGCGAAGGCATTTAGGCAAACCAAAGTGACAGCTGACTTCAACTCTAATCACATTAAACTGACCACACAAGGTTGCTCTCAGCTATGAGCAATTTTCTCTCTCTGCATCTGTCTGTTTTCTGTCTTTCCTCCGTGCTCTTTCTGTCTTCCTGTCTCCGCTTAATAGAAGGATACCAATCCATGACTCACTGACTTGCTCATTCATTAACATGCTTGTCAGCCATGTGTGAGCAATATAATGAAAGAAATTGTAAAACAGTTACTGTTGTATGCATTCAGAGTCCGGAACTTATAATAACAAATGACCTTTTATCTGAACCAAGTGTAACATATTACGATATAACATGAATTTGAAGGATGTGATCTACCGATGGCCTATTGGCCTCACATGTTAGGGCTGCACAATTATGGAGAAATTGATCAAACAGTTCACCAGTGATTGACAGCTGCCTCTGTTGAATGAACAGCGAATACGAACGCTTTCTCTCTGAAGTAACCTGTGATTGACCAAAGTCTCCCGTCACGGGCTAGATTTTTTAAAGCCTGAAAACAGCCACGAGGAGGTGCAGAAGTGCTGCATTCCTGCTAATTTACAAATCTTTGCATCAAAATAAAACTGGTCCTTCATTCACAGAGCATCTCCTAGAAGCAAAATAAAATTGCACCAAAACTTTTTACACCACATAAAATCAAGCGAGTACTGCTTTCACTTACATTCCTGCTAATTGACTAATCTTTGCATCAAAATAAGGCTTAAAATAAGTTTCTTCCTCACCTGAATTCTGTACATTTCCGTTTCGGTAAAACGAGTAATATACAGTTGGTTATATTACTCTTCTTCTCTGGACTGCAGTCGCAACATTCAGGAAGTTTTTTCACAGGCTGCCGCTGTAGGGTGCATTCGCAGCGGCATTATAGCTCCCCAGAATTAAATCCAAAACATCTGGATCACCCGCTGGTGGCTGGCTGTTAGTTTAGGAAGCGCTTAATTTGATATGCAATGGAGTTTATATCGCAATGGATCATGTTCTTTTAATTGTGGGAAGCCAAAATTGTGATCGCGATTAATATTAGATTAATTGTGCAGCCCTATTACATATTTAGATACAGTTCTTTTCTAGTTTACTTCATATTGACACCTTTTTGATTAAATCCTGGAAAAAATTGTGAAAGAGATGTTTACCCATAGTTATTAAGCAAGAATGTCTAAGGTAAATATACTTTTACAGTGTTAGCACCTTCTGATTATGATAAACAGCTAGAAGAGCAAAAAAGTTTGGAGAAAATTGGATTGGAAAACAGTTTTCTTTTCTTTTCTTTTGAATGATCCTATTTGCATAATGTGTAATTCAAGCATTTCCTAGGTCTGTTTCACATCAAGCAGAACCAAGACTTAGCCGGTTAATCCAAAATGAATAGAGAAGGAAGGTAATGTGAAGTTCTGCATTTTGTAAATTAAGAGGATGCCATGCCTCTCTCATTTTTGCATTCAATCACAACACAGAGATAGATGCAGAAACTCTCTCGTGAGTCAACAGGAATCCTGAAGGCCACTGAAATATGTTGAAGGATTCTTTGTCCAATAAAACGAATCAACTCCTCTTGTTTTGTGCACAAAGGGAGCCAACGTGGTATCTTCTGTTAGTGTTATTCTTTGCTGGAAAGTAAATAAAGTGGATGATTGCAGATACATTACCAGAGAGCTGTACCACCTGGCCAACAAGCAGAATTCATCCCTGAAAAAGCCTCTCCTCATCTGTCATTGTATTTGTCTTTTCAGATGCCACTCTGCAACGAAAATGTGTGCACCGGCTCTCTGATGACGCCCCACTTGCGCAAACCAGACGATGCCGTCAAATCCAAAGAGGAGCTTCTTCCACTGGCCACTGACTTCTTAGACCAGTACTACACCTCCATCAAAAGGTAAGCACGGCCTGCAGCATCTGGGTTCAGAGTTAGGCTGTATTCACACCAGATCCGGCGTCGCGGCGAAAACGCACTCATTTTGAATGTGGGTAGTGCTTTTAGGGCTGCTGCGGACTCAGGGGTTGTCAAAAAAAATTATATTATTGAAACAAATGCTGTTTTTCTTTTGGTGCAAAGAAAAAATGAATTCAAGCGACGCTTTTATCAGCAATTGATATTTTATACGTGCAAGTTCATCTTCTGTTAAAAAGTTAGACTCAGCATATCACACTGTGTTAAGACTTGTTTCTGATTTGGATTTCCGCACACATCATTGCAGTTTGTATGAGAAAGTTGGTTTATCCTCCTCATACAAACGTAGAATGGAACACTGGTACATTTTTCTGTTAAAGGTCATATTGCACAAACTTCCTGCTTAACTATGGTCTCTATTGGCACCAAAAACTAAAAAAAAAAAGTAGCTTATCTTATTTTTTTTCATAATGAATAGGTCTTTGTTCCCCTGGTACAGACCGGTAACAAATAACAGCAAAAACATTACAAACAAAAAACATCAGTATTGGCCAAATTGTCATTCTAAACATCAGTATCGGCCCAGAATTTCACAATCAGTGCATTCCTAATCAGCGATCATGTGGACAAATCATGTATGTGTATTGTTCGTAGAACCCGCAACACTTTTGGTGAAAGTGTTTTTAAAGTTTTTACATCCCTATCATGGTGTGAGCTAAAGAGACACTTCAAACTGGATTATTTTATAAGCATGCACGGTTTTAAAAACAGGATTAAGGAATATTTGAACACTGAATGTACTTGTCCTGTTACTGAACAACACTCGTAATTCACTAGTTGATGCAATTTGCTGTTTGATTTCTCTTTTATGTGAAATTCATATGTTGTTTTTACCTTTTTGCTGTTTTGTTTTTAAGCCGGGACTCCCATGGAGAGATTCTAAATGTCAATAAGACTATCCTGAGAAAATAAAGGTTACATAAAATAAAATGAAAAAAAAAAATTAAACTATGTGGTTCTTATTAGCCACATTTGCATGTAATAAATGCTTACCTGGCTTATTAGCATTAGTTACTAATAACGCAAGTGCAACTGTCCTGTAAAGGGGATCAACCAAGTTCATTTTTAATTTATATATGTTTTTATTTACTCATTTATTTCTATATTTCTGCCGTTAATTTTGTGTTGTGTATACTCAGCACACTTGCGTAAGAGGGCAGCTTCCGTCAGTGTGTCAACAAAGCTTCTATCACCGTGGTGAAAGATATTTTAATAGATGATATGTGACTGCATTGAACTGCAAGGGATCTTTACAGCTCAATTTACACCCAGCACCTCTTGTGTTGTGCTATACTGTATGTACATGTTCTCTTATTGTATTGTGCCTGTGGATGTGTCCTGCCTACAGGTTTGGCTCTAAGGCCCATGTGGACCGGCTGGAGGAGGTGACCAAGGAGATTGATGCTTCAGGAACTTACCAGCTGAAAGACACTGAGCTGATTTACGGGGCCAAGCACGCCTGGAGGAATGCTGCCCGATGCGTAGGGAGGATCCAGTGGTCCAAACTACAGGTTAGATACAGTATTACTTATTATATATTAATCATAGCATGGGGCTGTTGATGCTTTACACTCTTTACATGCTGTTTCTGACTTTTTCACAATTAATGTGGATAGTTATCGAGATAGATTCTGAATTTCTACTGACTTTTGCACTTTTTTATGATATCCAAGATGCTGTAGTATAAGAGTTTTGGTTCACTTGTTTGGCTTTACTGCAACTGGTTGCAACTAACCATTTTTTTTCATTGTCAAGTATTTTCTCAATTAGTTGTTTGGTCTATACAATGTCAGAAGATTGTGTAAAATGTTGATCAGTGTTTCACAAAGCCCAAGATGATGTCATTTAATGTCTTTTTTTGTCCACAACTCAAATATATTCAGTTTACTGTCATAGAGGAGTAAAGAAACCAGAAAATATTCACATTTAAGAAGCTGGAATCAGAGAATTTTGACTTTTTTTTGTTAAAAATTAGTCAAACCGAATAATCAGTTATCAAAGTAGATTAATTTGAGCTCTACTTCAGGGTGTTGAGGGACAACAAACAGCTCCACAGGCATTAAATAAACACAGGTGTATTTAAAACACTTCACTGCAGGCATAAACCTGGTTCAGAGGTTTCATGTTCACGTTTGCTTTCCAGGTTTTTGATGCTAGAGACTGCACAACAGCTCATGGAATGTACAACTACATCTGTAACCACATCAAGTATGCCACCAACAAAGGCAACCTGAGGTGAAAAAACAAACACACACACTGCTCAACTATTCGCCTTGTTTCCTTCTGATGTTTTCTTTTGTTCAACTCCGCTTGTTTTCCTCCGACTGCCCTTGTTCCCCTCCACCATCTGTCGCCCCCATGTATCCCATCACCCCTCTCCATCTCTGACTACCCTGAGTTGACCCGCTGTCCCATCTGTCAGCGCGTGCTCTGTCTCTTAACGCTGTATCTGACACTATCTGCTGCCCGTCTATCTGTCAGCGTCTCGCCACCAATCATTGCCCTGTTGGTGAGGCGGCGGACCTTGCTAACAAATATGTCATTTGTCAGACCTGCACAGCGTTCGTTCACGTTCTGCCAATTCCTAATCACACGTGACACCTCATATTTACTTGTTGGATGATGGATAGCTTCTGACTCATTACTACACTTAGCCTGGCCTTCGGAGGGACAGCTCGGATACACATGTTGATAAGAGCCAGCACAACATCCTCTCTCAGTCTGGCTTGCTGTAACATAAATAAACACAGGCACATAAATAATTATAAAAGTTCTGCTATTGCAACATGTTGCAATACTTTTTGCAATGCTTTTCCTTATTTAAAATCACCTGTCAATATTACAAAAACAGAGATGATTCTGACTGTGCACAAAATATAAATATACTGCAAGGAAGGGTCCTAAAATGATGCAAAACACACATGAGTCATTTGTTTTCAAATGGTGGATTTCATGGGGAAATTGTGCAGTAAATAACTTGCAACTGGGAGATGTAAACATTTGTCAAAATGCTATTAGATTTCCATTTTTGAATGGTTTTCAAGTGAACTAAAAGACAATAAATGTTGTCAGTTGCTGAATGGTATAATATCACACTGCCGCTTTCTTTTAAGGAACCATTTATAAAGGATTTATAAGTTGTAGCGAATGGCTTCATTGATTATTGACGAATCCTTTATAAGTGTGCGTCAGCTTCTCATTTTATTAATGAGCCATCAAGTCTGCCGTTACAAATGTTAATAAGTAATTAATGGATCTTGGTCTAGACTGTCTGCAGCCTTTTTCTAGAAATAAATGGTCAATGATCTAACTAGTCAAAGGAAGTTTTCAAAACACGGCAATCAATACTTATAATGGCTGATGATTATTACTTTCTAAAGTATATGGCCAATTTGAGACTTGTGATTTAGTAATAATAAAAATACTGTTCAATAATATAATCATTTATAATCTTTGCTCTTCATTCCCTCATTTTTAAGTGATGCGTGTCCTAATACATCATCACTCAAAAGTATTCGACTCGAGGAATCGAGATGGTGCATATAAGAATGTGATGCAATTGCTTTACCTGTATCTGTAAAAATTAATACATATAACTCACTGATATAAGTAGGTGTTGGGAATCTGGTGTGTGCATTTATTTATTTAATTAATTAATTAATTTGTATTAATTTGTATTAATTTTTATTTTTACATTGTAATAATATTTTTTAATTATTTTAAAAGGCTGAATTTTAATTTATTAGCATTTCTATTTTATTCTTTGTTTTATAATTGTTATTTATTCATGTATTTGTATTTTTTTATTATTATTATTACCATATTTTCTCCTTCCTTGTTTTTGAATACTTTGTTTTTCAATTTACAGTTACTATCTGTTATTATAGGTACATATTATTTTAGTTGTTATGGTTTAAGTTGTTGTAGTCATCTTTCATAAGGAAACAATAAAAAGCATGATTTAAAAAAAAATACATTTAACTTACTGAATACAATATCTTCTACTTCTTTTGGACATTGATTACTCCAACCACGGTTTACTGTATGTTGCGAGGACAAATTAAAACAAAACGTGTCATTTGCCTCACATAAAGTCTGGTATGACAATTTGCACCAGTTTCCAGCTGAGAGACGGTTTCCTGCAGATGTTGACTGCTAACACAACTGGCCCAGATTCACACCAGCTGCTCTCCCTTCTCACTGACTCACAACCAGCTTAGCAGTATTAACACTTTTTTTTCATGGCATTAAAACACCACTGGGATGTAGAACAGACTAAAGGTAGCTACTGTAAGCTTTTGCCCTTCTTCTATGAGTCCTTTAACAAAGCATAACTGGAAATGCCTTTGGACAGATTACATGTACAATGCCAACCATCTGTTAGTAATCTTGTTGATTATGTACTGAAATATTCATATACAGGATCTAATGCTTTGTTGCACAGCATCTGTGTGCAGATATCAACATGCTTGTGGCACAGTTCAAGTCTCTAATTAGATTATTCTCAATGTTTTTCGAGATATTAGATTATTACTAAAGCTACTACTTTTATGCAAATGTTTATAGTTCTGTTCCACGTTATTTTAATACTACTTTTTCTGTTTGTTTGTTTTTCGCAGGTCAGCCATCACCATATTTCCTCAGAGGGTAGATGGCAAGCATGACTTCCGAGTGTGGAACTGTCAGCTGCTTCGTTATGCCGGCTACAGGCTGGCTGATGATAAGATCCAAGGAGACCCGGCTAATGTTGAATTCACTGAGGTACACGAGAGGAGCTGTATTTTTAAGTCTTTGTGGTAAAGCTGCAAAAAAACAAATCACTTCTGGAGAAATGTCCTATTTGCACTCAGCTCTCGTGTCGCTTTCTGTCACCAGATCTGCATGAAGCTGGGATGGAAACCTCCAAAGGGTCGTTTTGATGTCCTGCCCCTCCTGCTGCAAGCCAATGGAAATGACCCGGAGCTGTTTGAGATTCCTGAAGACCTCGTCCTGGAAGTGCCGATCACACACCCAAAGTGAGTTATGCCTTCCCTCTCAAGCGTGCATAAAATATACAGAATCTAGCAAAACAAGACCAGAGGGGGCTACACGGACACAGAAAAGATGCATCCACCCACTCACTCATCTCTTAACAACGCTTCTTAAACAATGGGGTACTTTTAAGCCAAGACGTCTGATTGGGTTATTGTCACATTCCAACTGCACTGAATGTTCCCAGAAAGCACCGCTAGCCGTGCTTTATCTGTTGCTATGCCAGCTTTTTGTGGTAACCATGGGGCTTGTTAGTTAGGTTCCTGTTTTTTTATTCTTGAGAAAACTTTTCTTACATTGGTTGATAATGTACAAAAGCCACAATGCCCTTGAGATCTTAAGCATTAAGCTGCTGTATCTAATACCCATAATCAGACAAAGGAATTGGGTATTACAGCACTAGGTTTCATACAGATGCACACAGAACTATCACCACATCTCTACACGCTACAGAGAGCATTTCAGAATCCCTAGACACACTGATCTCCCTGCCAGACTCCCCCCCAAAAATTGGCATCTCTTGCTCCATACCCTGCATCAACTGGCCCCTCAGCTCTAGCAGCAGCTTGGCACAGGCGGCGACCACCAACAGCGCCTCATCATTACACGAGATTAGACCCATCTCTGCAAATAATACATTGAAAGCCATGTTATCAGTCCCCCTAGAGGGAGCAAGGAGTGAGTGGTGGGAGGTAGATTGAGGTCCCGCCTGCTCAGTCCAACACTGGAGAGCTGTCAAAAGTGGTTTCTTTGTGTTAATGTTGGTTTTGGCTGCAATTCTTTTTCATGATATGTGTCTCAGGAATAAAAAGACAGCTCCACATTATTATAGTTAATGACTGTGCGCGTATTGAAAATGCTGAATGTGAAGCTGAAATAGCTGCGGTTCCCACCCGTCATTCCCCTGTTTGCTCTGCCCAGGTACGAGTGGTTCAAGGACCTGGACCTGAAGTGGTACAGCCTCCCGGCGGTCTCCAACATGCTGATGGAGATTGGCGGT
>CAKALG010026585.1:0-17412 GCA_916700815.1 Helicolenus hilgendorfi | reverse complement strand
GCTTCGGGCCGAGGCAGGCTCGCGACGCCCAGGAAAAGATGTTTCTAATTATGTGAAGTTGGCAGGAAGAATTCACTTTTCTTCCACCACTGTGATTTCAAGTGAAAAGTCAATTTTTCCTCCATATAGAGCTGCAGACGAGGACAACAAATAAGAAAACATACGTAGTATATGTGTGTAAGAGTAGATACTGTTTGTATTTATACTTTAATATGAGTGTATTCAACATGCAGTAAACTACCTATGAATATATAATGAAAGCTCTGACTAGGATACTACAGGAGCTGGTAATTGTCCCAAATTGTACACTCCTTGGATGTGACTATACAGTTAACACACTACCCTGCACAATCTGCACGTGTTGTGATAAAGTGTAATAGCTTCTAGTAGTCCTGTGCACAGTGCAGTTTTAAAATGATACTGAAATAGTCTAATTGCAAACTCATCGGTGCTATTTGCTTTCATTATCTCTCAGTTAAGCTCTAGTGGGAAAGCACCTAAATATTCCACATTGTATAGGGTGAAGACTTTATAAAAGGTTTATAAAAGGTTCCTGTTAGATTCTGCACCAGGTTGAGGTTGTGCAAACGACAAGATCAGCAGGGGAATAATATCAAATTGGACTAGGGCTGTCACGATATCAGATTTCCACTCCATGATCATCGTGGCCAAAAGAATTCACAATAATGATATTATCGTATCTATAGAAAATTTGAAGAAAACAACAATAATGATATCAGCCAAATTCATCTTTAATTTTTTTTTTATTGTGCGTTTTGTCTCTTTTTGGGCAAATGAATTATACTCAAAATATGAGTATAGGGAGGTGGAGAGAGAGTCTGTAATCATAACTGTATATATCAAATTAGTTAAGAGAGCTATTTACCATTTAATCAATATTATTATATGTGTATTATTAATATATCGCGACACCCTTACATTGGACGCAAAAGAATACGCTGACAATAGAAGTTGTGCTAGAAGGGCTGAATAAAAAAGGTAAGACATTTAAGGTTCTAGAAAATAATAAAACAACCGTGTGGTCCCTTGTTGTAAATACTGTTTTATATGTGTTTGTTTTTTCTGTTGGTATCATATTCATGACCATCAGGGTTTAAATCTTGAAAAAAGAAGCTGTAGTATGGTGCGCATATTAAAGAAAGTGAGAAAAACAAAGGATGGGTTACAGGTCGAGTTCTGTTATGTAGATTTAGTCTCTTCATTGATGGATGATTAAGAAAAAAAACAAACAATGAGTTATGCCAAGAACTCAGATTACCCAATAAATCATACTATTTACAGTATACTGTATTTGTTTTAATTTTATTCAAAGGATTTTGTTGAAGAAATGGCAGCTTGACTTACAAGTGTTGACTTAAAACAAATAAGTTGATCAGACAATCTTGCTTCTGTTATCAGGTTTTATTTCTGGATTAACTTTTCTATATAATTAGATTTAATAAATTAATCTCGACCTGCACTAAATTTTGTTACACATAGTTTATATGCAGTATAAATGTATGTTACATTTTAATAAAAATTCAAGTTTAAGCTCAAGTTTAATTGAATTGACATTTTAACAATAACAAAAGGAAAACTGAGTTGAAGGATTAAGGCACAATCTGGATCCAAACATTAGATACAGTTTCATTCATTGACTAAAACACTTCACAATGATATAACTTGTGTGTTCAGACCTCTTAGTATTGTTTCATTTCAGATGTCGTTTTGGGTCGACAGCTGCCACTCAGGCCTCTCTGATGTCTCTCAGAGCTCTAGTGGCTGTTAGTGTTATAATGATCATCAGCAGTGACAGATGTGCAGCTAATGAAAAGCAGCAGCACACAAATAAATATAAAACATGGAGCATGCTGGAGTATCTTTTGATGTCATCATTGATTTCAATAAAGCGCTGCGGCGTGATGGTGGACTCTTCACATGTTGATACCCACAGCTGAACAGACAAAGACAGTGGATTATATAAAGCTAGATACACTGTCTTACAGCTGATCGAGGCCTCCTGTTGTTACCAGTACTTAAACACAGTTCACTTCTGTCTTAAATCCAACAAATCTAACAAAATGTTTTCAGCACAATATACAGTAGTGTAAATATGTTAGTCACAGTCAGTCAATGTATTTAAAGTTATACAAAATATAGAGCTGCAACAATTGATCGATTAGTTGCCAACTATTAAATTAATTGGTAACTATTTCGATAATTGATTAAATCGGTTTGAATAATGTTTTAAAGAAAAAAAATGAAAGATTCTCTGATTCCAGCTTCTAAAATGTGAATATTTTCTGGTTTCTATACTCCTCTATGATAGTAAACTGAATATCTTTGAGTTGTGGACAAAACAAGACATTTGAGGACGTCATCTTGGGCGTTTGGATCGATATTTTTCACCACTTTCTGACATTTTATTGACCAAACAACCAATCGATTAATCAAGAAAATAATCAACATATTAATCGACAATGAACATATTAGTTGCAGCCCTTAAAAAAATAATAAAATGTGTTGGAGCCATGTTGTAATTATTGTTTTTATATGTGGATATCATGGCACCATTGCAGAATTTTAATCCTGGTATGTAATAAAAATAAATTTAATCAAGGTGCTTGCATAATTTTGTACACACAAAAAGTAATAAATCTGTCAGCTTGAAAAAGAAAATTCAGGTCACTTTACGTGCAGCAGTGGGGTAATATTAGATAAAACAAACTCAGATTAAAGCTCATCAAAAACAATATTACTCAAATATCCAATTGATATTTCTTTAAAAAATGTTGAAGCGAGACAATGTCCTCCCACCGCTTTGTGTCTTTAAAAAAATCAAATAAATAACGCTTTAGAGATCCCCTTTTATTTCCATTATTCGCGCAGATGGCAGCTTGGCTCCTCTGACTGGCAGTTAGACTCAGATGACATGACAGATGTTATTTCATTTCTCTGTTTCGTGTTTTTCTCTGTTTGGACGGAGAATGATAATTGGATTTATTGGATGGAATTTCGTACGACTCGCTCAGTTTTCCTCACGAGTCTGTTTTAGCTCTATTTTGTTTTCAAACTGCAGCAGCAGTTTGGTAACTCTTTGGATTTTAGGCTTAAACATTGTGGCCAAAACAGAGCACGAGCACAAGAGAGTGTTTAAATGTCTCAATTCAAAATGTCTTCAGTAAGAAAGCTGCACTGAAAGGATTCATGGGAGTTGATTGCTGGTCATAGTGGCACTTAAATCAAGCTCAATACCGAAATTATGTTTCCAGTTCTATCAAAAACACTTTCCTTCCATCAGCTGTCAGTTTGTAAAGCCACTGCATGCTGCCTCCCTTGGGGTTTTTTTAGGGGGATATCCCTGCAGCACTTGCAGGAAGCAGCGCAGCCAATTCACTGTGTAACCAAACCTGTTTTATTCTTAGGGTCGGTACGTAGCACTTTCTGACATGTTTGATGTGTTTGCGCGTCTCGTTGTGATGTGTGTGTACATAAATAACACAACTCTGAATATCTGTGTGTGTGTGTGTGTGTGTGTGTGTGTGTGTGTGTGTGTGTGTGTGTGTGTGTGTGTGTGTGTGTGTGTGTGTGTGTGTGTGTGTGTACAGTACGGAGGGAGACATGCGGATGTTCTTTCTGCAGCGCTGTCTTGTTGCCGCATTTCTTGCTGACAGGTCTGATCAGAAAGTGATGACAGCCTATGATTGTCAAAACGCCTGTCGCTGAGTGGCAGCTCGGCTTTGGCGCTTCCTTATTTTCCACTTCCCTTCCCCCTGGTTTTGTCACATCTCTTTCCCAGCAGTGGGGTTGGCTTAGCTCAGAGTGAAGGTAAGAGGAGACGCGTATAGGCAGAATGAGGAACTCAATCTCGGCGTGTTGTGTTAAGGCCATTGTAGGTGTCACGCGTTAATACTCCCACGGCGGTGGAGAAGCGAGCCGGATAGTGACAGTGTGGGAGTTAAACCGGGAGTTGGAGAGCCGAGTTTGGTGAGTGTCTTGACAAACAAAGCAGAGCTTCTCCTTGCATTGTGTGCTGGACAGGTATGACAAGAGCAATATGTGTAGTTTCACCAGAAGGATGCTCCAACCAAAAGCTTCGAGTGGTGCACCAACAGATACATTTCACAATAAAGTTCCTCTTCTGTTGAGAGGATTGAGTGGTTTTAAGAGATGCCCTCCAATTCAACAAAGGATTTTTCTGCAATTAGCACATTTGGTATCTAGATTTCTGAATTAATCAACTTCTATCCTTCCATCCAGCATAGCTTCTGAATTAAGTATGGAATTAATGCGAACATTTTTCAACGAACGTCCTGCTAAAGGTCCACAAACAGGTCAATCTAACAAAGATTACTGCAATACCTCTTTATAGGACCTTTAGAGGACTTTTCCTTTCATTCATGTAATGACATGCAGCTGCAATTTCAGGGATACATACAGTAGGGCCGGGCAGGTGTCATGATTTAAGACTTCATTGAAGCAAGTTCTAACAAAGTTGTGGTTTGTTACAATAGCCAGGTTTCCATCCAAACGTAGCGCAAATTGTAACCAAATCTTCAGAAAATCTGCCAGAAAATGCTAATTAATGTGCGTTTCCATCCACTACTGGTAAAACAGTGTGTAGGATTTGGCGACATCTAGTGGTGTGGTTGCAGATTGAAAGCAACTGAGTAGCCCTCTGCTAACTCCTCCCTTTCTAAGACTAAGGTAACATGCGCCGCCAAGTGCAAAACCGTGGTAACGCCATTTGCCTTACTCAGAGGCCATCCTTACCATAATAACACTACTTTAGGAGCAACGGAAGTCAGGTGGCGGCTGGCGGTACCACGGTTTTACACTCTCCGGCTCACATTACCGCAGTTTCACAATCATGTCGGAGAACTACGGTGGCCTTCATGTAACGTAAAAAATGCAAAAAGCTCTCTCTAGAGCCAGTGTTTGTTTCGTCTGTTCTGGGCTACTGTGAACTCCCTATGAAGATATGAAGGGCTCATTCTGAGCTAACGAAAACACAATGATTCTTAGTTTTAGGTGATTTTACACTAATGAAAACATAGTTATGAATATTATATTCAATTCTTGCTAATAGATCCCCCAAAATGTTAAACACTGTTCCTTTAAGAGAATATTAGTGGAGATAAACAGTTGGTTGCACTATTCTACATACATACTTCACCAGTCCGGTCATTAATCCATTGTAGAAGAAGAGGGTGCAACAAGAATTTGTAATTAAAATAGTCAACTTCAAACAATGGAAAACAATGCAGAAACTGGCATGAAAATGTGCCATTTACAATACTATCAGAGATCTGATATTTTTGTCTGCCGCCATTTTTCGTGTCTCCAGTGAAGCATAACCTTCAGTAGATGTTTCAGTCACATGGTTCATGATTTATTTGCCAGGTCTGTTTTCAATTTGTTTTTATTGATACCCCCACTTCTCCACCTTAGCCAAGCGTAAAAACCCTTATGTGAGTTTTTTTCTGCATTTCCACTCTTTAGGCTTTTTAATGTTGCAGGTGAATGGAAATTAACTCATTGCTATTTGCGAGAGTTTGAAGTCTTCACCGGAAGCAATTATGAAACTGATATTGACTACATATCAGAACAAGATGAGATACCATGAACAACAGTTAGAAATGTGTGATATAATTAATTAGTACAGTAAAGAGGAAACTGGATTTACAAACGTAGCTGTCAAATTAGTAACATTGTCTCTCGTGTGAGGAAGAAAGAAATCACCAGTGAAAGATTAGCATGAGTTTCCCAAAGAACCGTAATTAATCTAGTAAACACAACACTCAGTTGTCACTTCTCATTCTGTAATAAAGCGGAGTTCCCCCTTTTAAGTCACAAGATAAACATCTCAAATTCAATCTCTTAGCCGAGTTGTAACGGTCTCAGATTAGATCTACCCAGATGCAGGCGGCCCCTCTGTATGGAAACAGCTGTTTGGGTGTGTTTAGCTCATCAAACTAACTCATCATATTAAGCACAAAGTCCACACTTGTCACCGTGCTGCCGCTCCTCCACCGCCCTCCTGTCATTTCTCTGTCACTCTATTCCGACTGTGATTATGATTGTTGGATAACTGTTAATTAAAGAGACAACAAACTCACTGCTAATGATAGCGACTTCATTTCGGGCTGGAGGATAAAACGGCGATATACGCGGTGCCTTTAACACGAGCACGAGAGAGAAAGAGTTCCCTCTGCTGTGACTTTGCAGGAAGTTGGTTGTGCTGCTGATCCAGGACACAACTTACCCTCAGTGGAGATGTTAGGCAAGGCTCAAGTGACAGGCCAACATCCATCCGCCTCCTCAACTTGTCTATTTATATGTATATTCATATTCATGAGCTATTGGACCATGCGCTGTTGGCGATGCATTTAGCGTTATTGGAAAAACTGAATCTCAGTCCTTCCCCCTGGCAACTGACAGAGAAAGATTGCAGTGCCCAAGTGACAAAGGACTGGCAGGGCCTGGTACTAAATCATTGTACTGACGTGGGCAATGAAAGCAGAATCTCATCTCTGGACTTGTAAAAGTGACTCTACCCTTCACTTTTGGGCATTAAGTGGATTGTTGGTTCTTCTATTAACACATCTCTTAAAGACGTGCACGTCGCTGAGCGTCTGTTTGAAGCCAGGCGTAAGAGGAACACAGATGTGATAATTTACGACTGCTGTGCTTCATGACTCTTACAAACTTTTACGCTCTGTCTGTACAGACGAGAGCGTTTTGGCCTGAGAGCAGAGTGTGCGTGCATCAGATGGGATCACAGTTAACCTTCAAGTCAGCCAATAATTTAAAAAACACGGTAAAATTAAAGAGATTTTGTAATTATCAGTGTCTACTGCGACAAAGGCAGCCTCACTTCTGTGACACTGAGCTCTTATGTTATGTTCTTTTACTAATGGAACCATCAGTAAGATGATATTTCAGCAAGCAACAATAATTCATTTGTAAACAGAACAGTAGAAAAATAACCAAATGTAGTAGCTGCCTTTAAACTGTACATTGAATTAGAATGAAGCTTTTAATGGACAGTGTTTGCACATTGTGCAGTGACATTTGCAAACTACAAACATATTCTTATGTGTATTATTTGGAAATGGTGCAAAGTGCAGTCCATAGTTCAAGACACTCAAGGCGCACTGGGCCATGCATGTGCAGGATGAGAAGTGAATCGCATATTGCATTGGACCACTGATCATAGGAAATCAATAGTTGGTCGAACTGTAGGCAGCAATGGAAGTATTCCGATTTTTAGTTGTTAAAAGTAAAAATACTACAGTATAAAAATACTTTGTTATAAGTAAAAGTCATGCATTCAATTTCAAGTACAAGTACAAAAGTATTGGTATCAAAATATACTAAAAGTACCAAAAGTATTAATTATCTGGAATGGCCCATTTTATATATAATCAATCATATATATATTATATAACTGGTTTATAATTAATGATGCATTTATGTGTTCATACCTTTAATGTTGCAGCTGGTAAAGGTGGTGCTAATTTGAATTACGTTATACCCTGCTGGGTAGCTATAGCTTTAACAATGCACCTGCTTCGAATGTTATCAGCGATTAAATTGGCCGCTATTATTTGTCATCAAGAGCATAGATTTGAGGTGGTATGGCCCTACTATACCTCCTAATTGGCTCAGTAGGCCGTTATCATCTATTGGTAAGTGGGATCACCACAGAAGGGTTCAATATTGTTGGGCGGCGACCTCTAGAGGCTGTAGTAATTATGACGGGAGTAAAGGAGGAAGTCGGGGTGGATGGACAGGTCAAACAAACACAGGGCTTTCACCCACGAGGCCGCTGTTTGTGTCCCGTGTAAAACACATTTTAACTTATATACTTAGTTTAACATACTTATTGTACAGTCGTTTGGTTAAAGTTCTTCTGTTTCAATCCCCAACGTTAACCACTAGTTTAAAACTGTGACCGTTTAACAACGTACGGGCACTGCAGGTGCAGTTTGCCCCGTCTGAAGCATTACAATGGTAGTGATAACAACTGATAATGGCCATTTAGTGGGCTGATAATATTAAAAATGGGTGCAACAATATTTCATAATTTATATGTTGATTTATATTTAGTATTAATGTTAAAAAATCTGCAAAATAACTAGTAATTAAAGCAGTAAATTAAATGTAGTGGAGTATGAAATAGCATAAAATGGCAACACTAATTATAGTACTTGAGTAAATGCACATTCCACCACTGATCATACTAAAACTATGTGATGAAAATCCCACACTGACCACATATTAAATTACAATAAGAAAGGTAATATTCTTCTGCTGATGAGATAATCTATGGATCAAAGGTATTAGATCACAGTGTGTACAAAAAGAGTCTGGAAGCAGTTCAATAAGATTCCTTCATGCATGCATCACACACTAAAACCATAAAAACAAATAAACACAACACTGTGCCATTTTCACTAGTGTAAGCAGGCAGACGTCATGTAGTCCTGTAGACGCTAATGTTGCTGCACTGCAGCACTTGATCATCACTGACACGCATCCTACTGTGCCTCTAACTTGAACACAGTCCAATTCAGAGTGAGTCATCGAAATGCCAGAGGGCACAGGTGAGTAAAAAAAAACCCAACCTATTGTCTTGATAAAAATGCCACTTCGCCACCACAAACGCCTCTCACTGCAACATCATAAAAACCTCTGACTAATATCCAGTCAAAAAAAATATTGTTTTCTCTAAAACAACGAGGACAGAGCAACTATAACTATACCACATTTAAATAATTCATCATGTTTGTTCTACTGGATTCAAGAATATTGATTCATCTATTTGAATTAAGTGAAATGATCTCATCCAACTTTTTATAAATTTAAAAAATACGACTTTTCAGCGCATAATTATTGCTTAAAACAGATTCCTCCGGTTCTCTTATTGATTTTCAGCTTCTCTCTCTCCATGTCTGTTCCTCCCTTCTCTCTCTCTCTCTCCCTCTCTCCCCCCGGGCCCCTGCACTTCCTTCCTCAGTTCTTCCTTCAAGCCTCTGACAGTAGTGCTGCACATAAAGACACTGCTACCTTTGCATAATGCGGATGCACCTTCTGTAGGTCGAATGAAGCTCCTTCGACATGTGTCAGAAGCTTGCCGCGTAGGCTTGGACTAATGATGGCACAACGGCCAGCCCACTGCCCCTCAGCATATGCCCACTCTCACACATGTGTGTGAGTGCGAGAGTGTGTACTTGTGTGTGTGTGTGTGTGTGCACGCAGGGGGTGGCAGGGTTCGTCATGCTGATTAAAAGCAACCCCCCCCTCACAAAGCCCCTCAGAAAAAGACAGCAGGGAACATGAACCACTGTCAGGTTGGCCCAGATGAGGACACAGGATCCATGTCACCTGAATTTACCGGCCTAATATGACAGCCAAGTTGTGATCCCTTGTCTGGGACGTGTCACGTTTGCAGAGTTTGGGCTTATTCTCATGCAAATGATGTCAGGTTTGGACAGAATGTGAATGAGACTCGTCACACTGTCCAAGGGTCTAAACCCAACCACATGACAGTGGTTTCTCCCACAGCTCAAGATGAAATAAATACGACATTTGACATTCAAACCTGGCAACCAATACCAGGAATAGTTCAAAATAATGAGGGATTTGTGAGGGGAAGCACAGCACCACGGGTGTAACCTATTTACCTTTTCTTAGGTGCTAAATAGCACGTATCCAAACTCCAATAGGAACATGCAGAGTCTGTTATTAAACACATACACACACACAGATGCACAAACACCTTGCTGCCAATGTGAAAATGTTTTTTTTTTCCAATTTAGAGAGAGAATTTAGAAATTGTTAATTACCTAAAATAAAATGCTTCAGACCATATGAAAAGGTATACATTATATATTGGTAAGAAGAAGAAAAACAAAGCGATTTTCTGGTCATGAAGAAGTCCTAAAAGTTGAAAACGAGAAGTAGATCTGTTTATCCCTGTAGTGGAACCCATACTAAAGAAATGTCTGTTTTGCAGTGGTGGAAAGTACATTTATTTAGGTACATTTGCTCAGGTACTACCCGAGTAAAACATTTTTATCTGTTCAAAATGTACCTTAAAGGGAGATTTGTCAAGTATTTAATACTCTTATTAACATGGGAGTGGACTAATATGCTTGCCCTATGCAAATATATGTATATATTATTGGAAATCAATTATCAACACAAAACAATGACAAATATTGATCCAGAAACCCTCACAGGTACTGCATTTAGCATGAAAACATATGCTCAAATCATAACATGGCAAACTGCAGCCCAACAGGCAACAACAGCTGTCAGTGTGTCAGTGTGCTGACTTGACTATGACTTGCCCCAAACTGCATGTGATTATCATAAAGTGGGCATGTCTGTAAAGGGGAGACTCGTGGGTACCCATAAAACCCATTTTCATTCATATATCTTGAGGTCAGAGGTCCTTTTAAAATGACCATGCCAGTTTTTCCTCGCCAAAATTTAGCGCAAGTTCGAAGCGTTATTTAGCCTCCTTACCAACAAGCTAGTATGACATGGTTGGTACCAATGGATTCCTTAGTTTTTTAGTTTCATATGATCTCAGTAACTTCAATCTAGCTTTGTGGCTTGAGTCTGCTACAACCAAAAAATTAAAATTAGTGGCGTTAAAACTTACAAAAATTTGCATTAATGCATTATTATCGCCTTAACTTTGACAGCCCTGGTTATCATAGATTAAATTACCCATCAGTGTATGAAATAGTCAAAATTACTGTATCTCCACATCGGCAAACTAAGTTACAACATTAAAGTAACACTTGTGCAGTACTTCATCAATAATGGTTATATAGCATGGATATGCATAATATAACACTGATAGAGTCCAATCTGCATAACATTTGTTGCTAAAAGACTGTACTTTTACTTGTAATTGAGTATAGTATGTTGTATAGTGTGGTATTGCTACTTTTACTTTAATAAATTATTTGAATGTTTCTTCCCCCACAGCTTTCTTCCAAGTGTTCTTTTATTGTGTGCCCTCTTTTTGCAGTAGGTCCACTCCATCGATTGACTAAATTAAATAATATAATGGTGAAATTACGGCATCCACCAAAAAAAAAAAAAAAAAAAGTCACATTTATATATAAATGTCTCAATATTTCAGACACTTTGACACAACAGTGACGGCGCTTCACTTCACACCTGTGGGCTTTACAGCGATGGAAAAAGGCTTTGATGGATCCTAAAAGACACTCCATCCATTCAGCACGCTGGCAGCCGTCATTATTCTCGAAAGAATCGACTTTGTCACTTCTCCATTCTTCAAGAGCCTCTCCCTCGGCCTGATGAATTATGTCGTCTGTATCTTCCAAAACAAGGCTCATTCCTGACAGGTACACAACACTTTACAAGATGGTTTTGACTGCCTGCAGATCTCAGCGGGGACAAACGTGTCAACAAGCAATCGGATTGAACTCTCTGTCCATGATGAGATGTCTCGAGTGATTTTAAACCTTCAGCTTCCCTTCAAATCCTGCATTGAGGCTTAATGTTTTTACTAAAATTTAAGGTGCTATATTGTTTTGCTGTCAGAACGGCTGCAGCGCGAAGAAATGAGTCTGCCACTTCAGGAATATTTATTTGTTATGTGAGAAACAAGTGAGATCGCTTCTGACAGATGCCAAGTTACAACTTCCGACACCATCACAGTCATCATCTGAGATGAGGTGATTCAAACTCATAATCACTGGTATGAACGGTCAACAACACCTGAATATTCTTGAACGTTTAGCTCGACTACCAGTCTCTTTTGAAGGAAGCAACCAGCAAGAGTAAGAACAACCGACACTGACAATAAAATAAAAGATAAAATGCTTGTTTAGAAAGTATTTTAATAGCTGAATGGAGTGCAGTCATGTTCCAGGTCGTTCTCATTCACTATTCGTACTTATACCAACAAAAAGTAATGTATTATAATTTGTATATAACGACGTAATCATGTGACAGGTTGGCAGGTCTGCCTCTAATGAAGTCAGGTGACGTAGTATAAAGAGCAACAAAGTCCACGTAGAGAAGAGGTCAGGGTGGTTGGATGGGTCAATCAAACACAGGACTTTCACTCAGGAAGCTGCTGTTTGTGTCCCGTGTGAAAGCAAAGTCACCGTTGACTTATTTTACCTCACTTTTGTTACATAACAGACATACTTAATGTACTTATTTTAATGCAGACAACAATCTTTTCATAAACTTAACCAAGTAGCTCTGTTGCCTAAACTGGTTCTGTACTGCAGGGGCTTGTACAGGTGCACTGATCGCTCATGTTGCTGGACATTTATAGGAGAACGCACAAAAAATAACTTTTCACAAGATATCATACAAACCGTTGTATGATGAGGATACGTCGCAGGTTTATATCTGTATGTGAAAAAATGAGTTGATTGAGCAATAAATGAATCAACAGAAAATTTCTTGAGAACTATTTTGATAACTGATTAATTGTTTACGTCATTTATCCATGTATATGGACCATGTATATGGATAAATGTCAATATTCTCTGGTTCCATCAGAGTCAAATTTGAAGAATGACTGCTTTTCTCTGTTTTATATCCTCGCAAATTGAATATCTTTGTGTTTTGGACTGTTGGTCGAACAAAACGAGACATTTGTACATCTGGCTCTGGGAAATTGTGATGTCCCTCCTCCCCTTTTCAAGTTCTCTATCACTTTTTCTGACAAGGAATCCATTAAAACAGGATTAGGAATTGTAACTAATGGCAATATTAATGCTTAATCATACACTAAAGCTTTATAGAGCAGTTATAAGCCAATGATAAAAACAACTTTTGGGTTGTGAAAAATCTCTTTAACTGAATGCACTTCAGGGAAAAGAGCTCGCACATTTATTGATTGATTACCAACATTTAAAACAACATTATTAGTAAGTAGAAAGGAAAAAATAGCAGCCGAAGGGAATTTTTCACAACTTGGCAACCGAAGATTGTGATTTATGAAGCATTAGAAATTGATTTGTTAAGCGTTAACCTCTTCCACTTTTTGAGGGGGCCAAATTTACTTTCTCAGAGGCTGTAGCAGGCTCAGTTTAGAGCTGGAGTGAGGTTACTGGTATCATTAGAAACTAGAAAACCAAAGAATCCATTGCTGACCTGCCATCTCCCCCTTATTTATCCCCCTAAACTGTACACAACTGTACACAAAACACAAAAAGTGGTCTGTGAAAAAGAGGGGGGAGGGTTGAAAAGGTTAATAAAGCCATTAGCTACAACTTATAAACACTTTATAAAACGCACCTTATTAGAAAGTGGTACAAATCCTATCCATTATCAGTGTTTCAATTTGATTCACTATCTAAAGTCTCTGTAAACAGTCGCATCTTAGTGTCCAGCTGTCATAGTCCAGGTGAGTGAATCTCTGAGTAGATAAAATATGTTAATAAGGTCATGTAGGTCGCTTTCGATTATTACCGTACACTCACAGCAATAAGCTTTAGGAAAGCAGTGCGTTGACTTTGTAGCCCTGTCTTGTCTTTTGGGGTAATCGGCAGCTAGAGAGGAAGATACTCTCTATAAGGTTTTGATTTTAGAAATATTATGTAGGCTATATAGCAAGTGATTGTTCAGATTTACCAGCCAGTGAAGCAAATCTACCAGTCACATATTTTACCAGCTGGTGGCTGGTGCTCATTTTGTGCCCTGATGTGTATATATATTTAGATTCAAAGTAACTTACATATATTTGTTTTCCATCCCCCTACTTTTGAAATCAAACCTGCACTGATGCTTATAGCCCTAATATGAACCAGAAACACAGACATGTCGTTCCAGTAACGATTCTCCTTCCGAAACAGCTCACATGAAAGGGTTTTATTCAGCAGCATGTTCTGCACATTACTGTAGAGGAGAGGGATTTCTCTAGATATCCTTCCCTCTAGAGAGCACACGTGTTTAGAAAGCGAGGTCTTGTCGTACAGAGCTGTGAGGTTGCCCAGAAAGCAGCGAGGGGGGACAAGAGAGCGCGAGGTTAATTCACCAAATCCTTGCTGTCGGCATGAGTACACATGATATGCATGTCACAAGGATTCAAACAGTGCCCGCGCCATCGTGTGCATCTCGCTGACACGTAATACTTCATGCATGTACAGATGTTACCACTCAGCAGCGGAGCAGCTTACTGCGACTCCAAGCTTTCCATTGTGATTATTATAAATGGATAACAGGCTGCATCGCGACGCCTCTTGTCATAAACACCCTTTTGTTTAACATCAGATTTGTGCCGCTGTCTCGTGAGCTCTCTGCTCACCTGGTAATGGCGATGACATGGAGCCAATTTATTTTGTGTTTGCTTTAAAGCAAACGAGAGTCCCGAGAGAACAAACAAAACATCGAGTGCCTGACAAAGTCATACGTGGAGCTTTTGTATCTGCTGTGACAAGACAAAGATGGCTTGTTTTAGAGACCGTGTATGAGACAACATCATATTAAATGTACCGACTGAATGATCCTGAATGGGACACCTCAATGTCTACGAAAGCAGTTATAAATTAGATCCTATATGTAATGATGTTCTATGTGCACATATTAAAATGTTTTAACTCACAGGTCTTTTAGTTAAATTTTTTCGCCTGATTATAAAAGGCAAAAAAGAGTTGTCACTCAAGGTGTTGCAACAAATGACTCTTTTCAATAGGAGCGGTGGGAAAAAAATCGATAAAGCATAATATTTCGATTCTTCGTGTGGCAATATTGTGTTGATACACGGATGTCAAGTATCAATCTATTATTATATAAACTATTAACGATCCAACGCCCTGCTGCTATTCTGTCTTTCAGAGGTTGTAGCGGACTCAAGCTAAAATGAAGATACTCGTATCATCGGAAACTAGAAAAAGCCTGAGGAATTGATTGGTACCAACCATGTCATGTTAGCTTGTCGGGAAGGACTAGAGAAGGACTAGGGATGCACCGATACCGATACTGTATCGGATATCGTGTCGATACCGACTCAAATAGCTGGATCTGGTATCGGTGACAAGGGAGCTGATCTATTTAATTCAGTTCTATCTTTATATACTATATACACTATACACTGGAATTTTAATTGCTGTTAAAGTTTTGACCAATTTGTTGCTGCATCAAAAAGGTTTCCACTTGAATTACAATTCCTGTTCATTTTGAAGATTTTTTTGACCAAGTTGCTGGTGTACGATTTATTAATATGATAATAAATTACAATTTAGTAAATATATATCGATGCATTTATTTATCACATTTTGTTTTACAAAGTTAGGAAAGCAATGTTTAAGTCAAGCCTGCTGTTTCCTAACACATAAAAGAACGATCCCAGTCACTTCCACACAGTGAGGCATACAGCTTATTGATACTCGGCCGATACCCAAAGCTCAGGTATCGCTATCGGGACTGAAAAAGTCGGATTGGTTAATCCCTCGGAAGAACGCTAAATAACGCTCCGACGTTATGCTAAATTTTGGCAAGGAAAACTGGCATTGCCATTTTCAAAGAGCTCCCTTGACCTCTGACCTCAAGATATGTGAATGAAAACTTTGAGATGAACAGAGTGAAAACTGTATCTTATTAGATAAAACCGATGTTGAAAAACTGCATAATTTGCAGTTAAAGATAACAAATTGCAATATATCTTATGTCAATACTCAGCATATCGCAAAATGTTTAAAATTGCAATAAGATCATATCGTGACTTAAGTATCGTGAAAGTATTGTATCGTGGGGCCTCTGGTGATTCCCACCCATATTCAATAGTGATCAATCATGCAATGATTTTAATTACTTAAAAAATTATGACAATTGTCCATCAGAGACAATCTATGCCAAAAGGTTGACATAGTTTGACCAACAGCCAAAACAGACTTGAAGTATTAATTCATAATGTTGAAACAAACCTATTGTATGTGTATTTTCAACCGACAAAGCTCAAACACTTAGTTGGTAAAATGGAATGACGTTTTGTTCTTTAAATTTATACTATCTGCACTGCAAAATTCAACCCCTACAGCACATTTTGATAAAAGTTGAGAAAGAAATGTCATCCACAGAAAGTAACCTGGTAAAATCTCCAAAGTTAAAAGTGGATTATGCCCTTTTCTGACTGTATGAAGTTTTTCTAAAACTAAGCTTCATTAAAGAGACAATTATGAATGACAAAGAAGTTGAAGGTCCTTTCAAACCCAGTCTTCCATTAGTTAACGTCTTCCACTAGTTAACGTCCTGTACATTAGCTCCTGCTAATCACACATGTGACTTCTATTGTATGTGACTCTTCGCTGCATTTCTCACTGCTGCTTCTTATGTTTCCCCGCCACACGGAGCACGCTGCGAGGCACTGGGACTCTATTGTTTCTTGAGGAAAATGCCTCAGGCTACTGTTCAAGAGCTGCGTGGGGTGGGAGCATGTCGACTTAAATACCTTCAGTGGAGACATGCCATGGCCTCTTTTATCAGGTGTCTCACTAGCTGAACTATAAAGCTTAGCTCGATGTTAAACCATAAAGTCAAATCCTGTTTTTTTATGACAATGTTTTATTCACTTTTTTTTCCCCCCTAAAAGGGATTATGTCTCTATTTGAAATTGCTCGTACACATTCACTGATTTGGGCTCATCGTGGAGCCTGAATTGAAAAACCTCACATTCATTTAACACTATATGAAAATGTGTCATACTAACAAGGTGCCATGTAGCAGAAGAAATATGCAAAACACCTTCAAAGTTGTGCTCACAAGCTACTTCATTAGAAAATTCATGCTGAGTGTTCACACTGCAGGGCTACACTGTATACTACAGAGTATTTTTAACCATCGTCCTACCAGCCAGTTGAGCCAGACCTTTTGCTCTACCCTCAAATATAAAAGCGAAAATGGACATTTTAGCATAAATGCAGCAAGCGATGTCTGCTTCATAAACTTTGCAAAGTTGTCTTTCTTCTCGTAGCACCTGCTGGTACATTACTGTAACTGGACTGAATCAACATAAAGACTGAAAGCTCCTTCCAAAGAGGAATAGTTCGACATTTTGGGAAATACAAAATCCACCAACCAGCACCTCCAAACCTTACTAATTAACACATTGTACGTTGTTTGTTTAATCTGTATAACTACTGAGGTGTAAAGACAATAAGTTTAGGTTTTACGAGGTGTTATGTGACGGACTACTACTTAGCCGTCCTGGCAACCTCACTGTGACAACAGGACTCAAGGAAGTCACTGTATTTTGACAAGAAGTAGTCCAGCAGCATAACCATAATAAAAGCTGCAACTTTTCCCTTTATTTTAAGTTTATGTTAAAAGTGCGTTTGCTTTTGTAAGGTGCAAGCCATGCATATTTTAAGCGATATTAAGTTCTTTAAAGATACATGCAGCAAG